>JASTWF010001829.1:0-56476 GCA_030390025.1 Squalus acanthias | reverse complement strand
GGGGGGGGTGTGTGTGTGTGGGGGGGGGTGTTTGAGTGTGTGTGTGTGAGTGCGTGTGCACTGTGTGAAGATAGAGCTGCTCTAACTTACTCTCATTTCTCAGTCTGGTACAATTCTTCCCACTGTATCCGCCATCTATCCTGGCATTGACTTTGCTCTCTGGCTGTCCTCTTGCTCTGTTATTTATTTCTCCTCCAGTCATCTTCACTTTCCTTGACCTGTTCTGCACAAGATCCCCACTAAATCAGCTTAGTGCTTATTGCAGCCTTTCGATGTTTATTTGCACAGGGACTTATGAAAACTTTATTACTAAGAAGGTCCAGGGTTGTTTAATCAATTCTTTTTTGTTCTCCTCAAGGTTAGGATTGTTAGTGCTGCTGCTTCAACAACATGCATTTATGTCGCGTCTTTAACGTAGTAAAATGTCCCAAGACACTTCACAGAGGCGTAATCAGACAAAAAATGGACACCGGGCCAGATAAGGAGATATTAGGACAGATGACCCAAAGCTTGGTCAAAGAGGTAGGTTTTAAGGAGCGTCTTAAAGGAGGAGAGAGAGGTAGAGAGGTTTAGGGAGGGAATTCCAGAGCTTAGGACCCAGGCAGCTGAAGGCACGGCCGCCAATGGTTGAGCGATGAAAATCAGGGATGCGCAAGAGGCCAGAAAGGGAGGGGGACAGTGCCTGAGGAGAGGGAACCATTTACAATGTCAGTTAGCATGGTGGCCAGGAAGGGAAGTTGGGTGGTCAGTAATTGGGTGCAAATGGGGTCAAGGCAGCAGTAGGTGGGTCTCATGGATGCGATGAGCTCAACGAGAGCATGAGGGGAGATAGGAGAGAAGCTAAAGAGAAGACCTGGGCTCGGGGCTATGACAGGGGTAACCAGGGCAGACATCTGGCTTGTTGGGAAAGGGCAAGACAATAACTGCAGCGGCAGTTGAATACATGGTCTCAACCGTCGTGACATAGTCCATGAGCTGCTCACACTTGTTGTTGGAGGTTAGGGTGGAGGGGGAGGGGAGAGTGGTTTAAGGAGAGAGTTGGTAGTGGAGAATTACATAGAATCTACAGCATAGGAACAGGTCATTCGCCCCAACTGGTCTATGCCGGTGTTTATGCTCCACACTATATATTTCATCTCACCCTGTCAGCTGTGGCTCAATGGGTAGACACACTCACCTCTTTGGGTCAGAAGGTTGTGGGTTCAAGTCCCACTCCAGGGACTTGAGCACAAAAATCTAGGGTGACACTCCAGTGCAGTGCTGAGGGAGCGCTGCACTGTCGGAGGTGCTGTTTGTCGGATGAGACATTAAACCGAGGCCACGTCTGCTCACTCAGGTGGATGTAAAAGATCCTATGGCACTATTTCGAAGACGGGCAGGGGAGTTATCCCTGGTGTCCTGGCTAATATTTATCCCTCAACCAACATAACAAAAACAGATTATCTGGTCACTCTCTCATTGCTGTTTGTGGGAGCTTGCTGTGTAGAAATTGGCTGCCGCATTTTCTACATTACAACAGTGATTATACTCCAAAAAAAAGTACTTAATTGACTGTAAAGCGCTTTGAGATGTCCGGTGGTCATGAAAGGCACTATATAAATGCAAGTCTTTCTTTCTATCAACATATCCTTCTATTTCTTTCTCCCTCATTAATGTATATAGCTTCCCATTAAATGCATCTATGCTAATTACCTCAACTGGATTGCTCTTCGAAAGAGCCGGCACAGACTCGATGGGGCGAATGGCCTTCTTCTGTACTGTACTGTTCTATAATTCTAACTAGTCATTGTGGTAACGAGTTCCCCATTCTCACCACTCTCTGGGTAAAGAAGTTTCTCCTGAATTCCCTATTGGATTTATTCGTGATTATCTTATATTTATGGCTTCGAGATTTGGACTTCTGTGTAAAGGGCCCGATCCCTGGTCTGTGCTGAATCGCTGATGGTTTATAGAAACATAGAAATGTTATGGCACACAAGGAGGTCATTCGGCCCATCGTGTCTGTGCAGGTCAAAAAAGAGCTATCCAGCCTAATCCCACTTTCCAGCTCTTGGTCCGTAGCCCTATAGGTCACAGCACTTCAAGTGCACATCCAAGCACTTTTTAAATGTGATGAGGGTTTCTGCCTCTATCACACTTTCAGGCAGTGAGTTCCAGACCCCCACCACCCTCTGGGTGACAAAAGTTCTCCTGAACTCCCCTCTAAACCTCTGACCAATTACTTTAAATCTATGCCCCCTGGTTATTGACCTCTCTGCTAAGGGAAATAGGTCCTTCCTATCCACTCTATCTAGGCCCCTCATAATTTTATACACCTCAATCAAGTCTCCCCTCAGCCTCCTCTGTTCCAATGTGCTGATTCTCTGATAGTTTACTGGATAACGGTACTGATCTTTGGTCTGTGCTGATTCCCGAATGATTTACTGGGTAAAGGATCCCAAACCCTAGTCCACTCCCTTGAATCATTTAAAAAAGATAAATCACTGATACTCAAACTCCAGAGAGACATTCTGTGGTAATGTTCTTGAGTGTAGAAGCTATCAGCTCCTCAACTTGACTACATGCAGACAATGCAAAGTTGGGTTTCCATTGTCACAACTCTAGGACTAGAGCTGGTGCTTAACCCAGGTCCCGATCCCTTCCTGCAGATCTTGATCCAGATCTTGCAAAGGCAAGGTCCTTTAAATCCAGAGCGAGGAAGCATTGAAGCATTTCAGTAACTCGACCCAATGTTTTACTGTCTGGATATGGGGCAAAGGCGGGTACATGGAGCTAGGTCACAGATCAGCCACGATCTCGTTGAACATAAGAACATAAGAACATAAGAAATAGGAGCAGGAGTAGGCCAATCGGCCCCTCGAGCCTGCTCCGCCATTCAATAAGATCATGGCTGATCTGATCCTAACCGCCAATCTACTATCTATCACAGAACCATCTCCTGCATCTAACAGAATTGCACACACGAAATAGGAGCAGAATCAGGCTACACGGTCCCTGGGCCCGCTCCACTACCCACAGGGCCATGACCGATCCGAACCTAGACTCATGTCCAAATTCCTGCCCGCTCCCCGTAACCCTTAATGCCCTTTACTTCTAGGAAACTGTCTATTTCTGTTTTAAATTTAATTAATGTTGTAGCTTCTACAGCTTTTTGTGGCAGCATATTCCATGGACCTACCACCCTCTGAGTGAAGTAGTTCCTCCTCATCTCAGTTTTGAAAGAGCAGCCCCTTATTCTAAGACTATGTCCCCTAGTTCTCGTCTCACCCGTCATCGGGAACATCCTCCCCGCATCCACCCGATCCAACCCCTTCACAATCTTATATGTTTCAATAAGATCGCCTCTCATTCTTCTGAACTCCAATGAGTAGAGTCCCAATCTACCCAACCTCTCCTCATATGACCACCCCCTCATCCCCGGGATTAACCGAGTGAACCTTTTTTGCACTGCCTCGAGAGCAAGGATGTCTTTCCTTAAGTAAGGACACCAAAACTGTATGCAGTATTCCAGGTGCGGTCTCACCAATACCTTGTACAACTGAAGCAATACCTCCCTATTTTTATATTCTATCCCCCTAGCAATGAAAGCCAACATTCCATTTGCCTTCTTAATCACTTGCTGCACCTGCATACTAACCTTTTGAGTTTCGTGCACCAGGACCCCCAGATCCCTTTGCACTTCAGTACTCTCCAGTTTCTTGCCATTAAGATAATAAATTGCTCTAGGATTTTTCCTGCCAAAGTGCATCACCTCACACTTTCCAGTGTTGTATTCCATCTGCCGGAAGAGGCTCGAGGGGCTGAATGGCCTACTCCTGTTCCTACATTCGTATGTCCTTATGATCCAGATCATGGTGACACCACAGAGATGGTATCTCAACCACAGTAAATCCACTCATCGAACACGATTTGGAAATTTTGTCCTGCATTGTATTATTTCATATCTGACACTTGATTTGGTTTTCTGTATGAATCTTGATGTGGCTCATTGATCCACTCCATGTTTTATATCTGAAAATTGATTTGTTGTATTGATCCAGTCCATGTTGTGTATTTGACTCTTAATGAGGTTCAATAATTCATTGGATTCTTTGTACCAGACCCTTGGTGTGGTGTATTGATCCAGTCCATGTTACATAGAATATACGGCACAGAAACAGGCTATTCGGCCCAACTAGTCTGTGCTGGTGTTTATATTCCACACGAGCCTCCTCCCATTCCATCTACCTCACCTCAGCCTTTCAGCATATCTTTCTATTCCCTTTTCTCACTTGTACTCGTCTAGTTTCCTTTTGAAAGCATCTAAGCTATTTGCCTCAACCACTTCCTGTGGTAGCAAGTTCCACATTCTGACCACTCTCTGATTAAAGAAATTTCTCCTTATTCCCTTCTTGGATTTATTAGTAACTATCTTGTATTTATGGCCCCTAGTTTTGGATTCTCCCACAAGTGGAAATATTCTCTCCATATCTACCCTGTCCAACCCATTCATAATTTTAAAGACCTCTGTTAGGTCACCTCTAGGTCTTCTCTTTTCCAAAGAAAAAAGGTCCAACCTGTTCAATCTTTCCCGACAGCCACCAATGGTGCAGCGATTAAAATCGGGGATGCTCAAGAGGCCAGAATTAGAGGAGCCCAGAGATCTCAGGGGGCGGGGTGGGGGGGAGGTTGTGGGGCTGGAGGAGGTTACAGAGATAGGGAGGGGCGAGGCCATGGAGGGATTTGAAAACAAGGATGAGAATTTTAAAATCGAGGCCATAACCAGGAGCCAATGTAGGTTAGTGAGCAGTGAACGGGACCTGGTGCGAGTTAAGACACGGGTAGCGGAGTTTTGGATGACCTCAAGTTTACGGAGGGTAGAACGCAGCCAGGAGTGCGTTGGAATAGTCAAGTCTAGAGGTAACAAAGGCATGGATGAGGGTTTCAGCAGCAGATGAGCTGAGGCAGGGGTGATGTTCCAGAGGTGGAAATAGGCGGTCTTAGTTATGGCGCGGATATGTGGTCGGAAGCTCATCTCGGGACCAAATATGACACCAAGGTTGCGAACAGTCTGATTCAGCTTCAGAGAGTTTCCAGGGAGAGGGATGGAGTCGGTGGCTGGGAACGGAGTTTGTGGCAGGGACTGAAGACAATGGCTTCAGTCTTCCCAATATTTAGTTGGAGAAAATTTCTGCTCATCCAGTACTGGATGTCGAACAAGTTGTCTGACAATTTAGAGACAGTGGAGGGGTCGGGAGAGGTGGTGGTGAGGTAGAGCTGGGTGTACATGTGAGGTAGAGCTGACGCTGTGTCTTCAGATGATGTCGCCGAGGGGCAGCATGTAGATAAGAAATAGAAGGGGGCCAAGGATAGATCCTTGAGGGACACCAGGGGTAACGGTGCAGGAGCGAGAAGAGAAGCCGTTGAAGGTGATTCTTTGGCTACGATTAGATAGATAAGAATGGAACCAGGCGAGTGCAGTCCCACCCAGCTGGATGACGGTGGAGGAGGAGGATGGAGTGATCAACCGGGTCAAAGGCTGCAGACAAGTCGAGAAGGGCGAGGAGGGATAGTTTACATTTGTCACAGTCACATAGGATGTCATTTGTGACTTTGATAAGAGCCATTTCGGTACTGTGGCAGGGGTGGAAAGCTGATTGGAGGGATTCACAGTACTCTAAGTGCGGTCTGACCAGGGACCTAAACAAGTTTAACATAACTTCACCACTTTTGAATTCTATAGCCCTAGAAATAAATCCCAGTGCTTTGTTAGCATTTTTAATTGCTTTGCTGACCTGCAATGCTGTTTTTAATGATTTGTTCACCTGTATCCTTGGATCATTTTGCTCTTCTACCCCATTCAGTTTCTTATTTTCCAAGGTGTCGGTGATGTTTCTATTTTTCCTAGCAAAGTGCATCACCTGACATTTATCTATGTTAAAGTTCATTTGCCCTTAACTGCCCAGTCTGCAAGTTTTCTAAAGTCTTCTTGTATTGTGTTGCAGTCTTCCTCAGTGTCAGCTATATCCCCCAGTTTGGTATCATCTGAAAAGTTTGATATCGAGTTACTTGATCCTAAGTCCAAATCATTAATGTAAATTATGAGTCCCAGTGGTCCCAGCACTGACTTGTGTAACACTGCTTTCTACCTTCCTCCAATCTGACTAACTACCCTTTACCCTCTACTCTCTGCTTTTTATTTTTTAGCCAATTTACTATCCATTCAACTATTTGTCTCCTGACTCCACCTGCCCCAACCTTTGTCATGAGCCTAGCATGTGTTCTGTATTTGACCCTTAATGAGGTTCATTATTCCATTGCGTATTTTGTACCAAACTCTTGATGTGGTATATTGATCCAGTCCATGTTCTGTATTTGACCCTTAATGAGGTTAAATCGAATTACATCGAATTTTACAACACAGAAACAGGCCATTCAGCCCAGTAGGTCCGTGCCGGTGTTTATGCTCCACATGAGCCTCCTCCCACCCCTCTTCATCTCACCTCATCAGCATATCCTTCTATTCCTTTCTCCCTCATGTGTTTATCCAGCTTCCCCTTAAATGCATCTATACTATTCGCCTCAACCACTCCCTGTGGTAGCGAGTTCCACATTCTCACCACCCTCTGGGTAAAGCAGTTTCTCCAGAATTCTCCATTAGATTTATTAGTGACTGTCTTATATCGATGGCCCCTAGTTTTGGACTCACCCACAAGTGGAAACATCTTCTCTATGTCCACCTTATTAAACCCTTTCATAATTTTAAGGACCTCTATCAGGTCACCTGCCAGTCTTCTCTTTTGGAGAGAAAAGAGCCCCAGCCTGTTCAATCTTTCCCGGTAGTTGTACTCTCTTAGTTCTGGCATCATCCTTGTAAATCTTTTTTTGCACTATATCCTTTGTGTAATATAGAGACCAGAACTGTGCACAGTACTCTGTGCGGTCTGACCAAGGTTCCATATAATTTTAACATAACTTCTCTGCTTTTGAATTCTATCCCTTGAGCAATGACCCCCAGTGCTTGGTTTTTGCACTTTTTATGGCTTTGTTAACCTGTGTTAGCATAAAATTGGGAGGGGCATTTCGGGCACTTTATAGCCATCGGAAATTTGGATCTTTGAAAGTCAAAATCTTAATGTTATATATGCCGCAAAAATTTACAACTTCATTATTCCATTGCGTATTTTGTACCAGACCCTTGATGAGGTGTATTGATCCAGTCCATGTTCTGTATTTGGCCCTCAATGTTCATTAATCCAGAGCTTGTTTTGTGTTTGATGCTAAGGCAGTCTTAGATCAGGAGTGATGGAGTGACCTGGAGGGACCCAGTAAGCACCAACCAGGCTGTGAAGGTTGTTTGAACAATATATATTTGAGCTGTTGTGAGCTACACGAGCAATGAGTCTTCCTTCAATGCACCTCTCAACAACAACAACAACTTGTATTTATATAGCGCCTTTAACGTAGTAAAACGTCCCAAGGCGCTGCACAGGAGTATTTTAAGACCAAAAATTTGACACCAATCCACATAAGGATAAATTAGGGCAGGTGACCAAAAGCTTGTTCAAAGAGGTAAGTTTTAAGAGCATCTTAAAGGAGGAAAGAGGTAAAGAGGCGGAGAGGTTTAGGGAATTCATCTTCTTTTCACTGGGGTCTGGTTCCACAGGTATTGCGGCGCCCCCATTGAATCCCTTGCCCAGATGGCCGTTCTACAGGGGTGAGCCGAGACATTGAGTGGCAACAGGGTGTTTGTGAAAATTAACTCAGCCAAGCACACACTGGCCTCTGGAGGGGGGAAGGGGAAAAGGTGGTGGGGAAAGAGGAAAGGAGGGGGAAAGAGGGGGTGGAGGAAGGGGAAAGGGAAACGGGGTGGGGGAAGGGGAAAGGGATACAGGGGTGGGGGAAGGGGAAAGGGGAAAGGAGGGGGAAAGGGGGTGGGGGAAAGGGGTGGGGCAAAACGCCAGGGCCAACATGTGCAGCCATATATATTATATTGCACTGGCTGACCTCCTGTGCCGTTGCTAGTCTGGGGTCTTGAGCATGGTTGCGATGTGTAGCTGCTAACCTGGGCCTGTCCATTTAAAGTGACAATTGTAATGAGGCAAATCCCAGGGAATTGTAGATACTTATAAACTGCTGAAGCCAATCAGAGGGCAGTTATATGTGCTTGTAAATTTCTGGCTCCTAGTCAATGAATATCTGTCTCTTTTTTTAAGATAGTTTGTAACATAGATGAGTTTAAGGGAAAGCTAGATAGGTACATGGGGCTGAAAGGAAAAAAGGATATGTTCTATAAGCTCCAACAAACAGCAATGTGATGATAATGACCAGATAATCTGTTTTAGTGATGTTGGTTGAGGGATGAATATTAGAAGGTTGTGTGTTCTTTTTTTTAATATTCGTTCCTGGGATCTGGGCGTCACTGGCAAGGCCAGCATTTATTGCCCATCCCTAATTGCCCTTGAGAAGGTGGTGGTGAGCCGCCTTCTTGAACCGCTGCAGGCCGTGTGGTGAAGGTACTACCACAATGCTGTTAGGGAGGGAGTTCCAGGATTTTGACCCAGTGACGATGAAGGAACGGCCGATATATTTCTAAGTCAGGATAATGTGTGACTTGGAGGGGAACTTGGAGGTGGTGGTGTTCCCATGTGCCTGCTGCCCTTGTCCTTCTAGGTGCTGGAAGTCGCGGGTTTGGGAGGTGCTGCCAAAGAAGCCTTGGCGAGTTGCTGCAGTGCATCTTGTAGATGGTACACACTGTGTGCAGCTCCAACAACACTCAAGAAGCTCAACACCATCCAGGACAAAGCAGCCCACTTGACTGGCACCCCATCCACCACCTTAAACATTCACTCTCTGCACCACCAGCGCACCGTTGAGCTTCTTGAGTGTTGTTGGAGCTGCACTCATCCAGGCAAGTGGAGAGTATTACACCACACTCCTTACTTGTGCCTTGTAGATGGTGGAAAGGCTTTGGGGAGTCAGGAGGTGAGACACTCGCCGCAGAATACCCAGCTTCTGACCTGCTCTTGTTGCCACAGTATTTATGTGGCTGGTCCAGTTAAGTTTCTGGTCAATGGTGACCCCCAGGATGTTGATGCTGGGGGATTCGGTGATGGTAATGCCGTTGAATGTCAAAAGGCGGTGGTTAGACTCTTGCTTGTTGGAGATAGTCATTGCCTGGCACTTGTGTCGCGCGAATGTTACTTTCCACTTATCAGCCCAAGTCCCACTCCAGAGACTTGAGCACAAAATCTAGGCTGACACTCCAGTACAGTGCTGAGGGAGCGCTGGACTGTTGGAGGTACCGCTTTTCAGATTAAACCTTAAACCGAGGCCCCATCTGCCCTCTCAGGTGGACGTAAAGGAACCCAAGGCCAATATTTCAAAGAAGCATTTTCCAAAATTCCCTGGACTCAGCAAAGGTCCCAGCAGATTGGAAAACTGCTAATGTAACACCCTTATTTAAAAAGGGTAGTAGGCAGAAGGCTGGAAATTATAGACCAGTTAGCCTAACATCTGTGGTGGGTAAAATTTTGGAGTCTATTATTAAGGAGACAGTAACGGAACATTTAGATAAACATAATTTAATAGGACAAAGTCAGCATGGCTTTATGAAGGGGAAGTCATGTCTGACAAATTTGCTTGAGTTCTTTGAGGACATAACGTACAGGGTGGATAAAGGGGAACCAGTGGACGTAGTGTATTTAGACTTCCAGAAGGCATTCGACAAGGTGCCACATAAAAGATTATTGCTCAAGATAAAAAATCACTGGATTGGGGATAATATTCTGGCATGGGTGGAGGATTGGTTATCTAACAGGAAGCAGAGAGTTGGGATAAATGGTTCATTCTCGGACTGGCAACCAGTAGCCAGTGGTGTTCCGCAGGGGTCGGTGCTGGGTCCCCAACTCTTTACAATCCGTATTAATGATTTGGAGGAGGGGACCGAGTGTAACATATCAAAGTTTGCAGATGATACAAAGATGGGAGGGAAAGTAGAAAGTGAGGAGGACATAAAAAACCTACAAGGGGATATAGACAGGCTGGGTGAGTGGGCGGAGATTTGGCAGATGCAATACAATATTGGAAAATGTGAGGTTATGCACTTTGGCAGGAAAAATCAGAGAGCAAGTTATTATCTTAATGGCGAGAAACTGGAAAGTACTGCAGTACAAAGGGATCTGGGGGTCCTAGTGCAAGAAAATCAAAAAGTTAGTATGCAGGTGCAGCAGGTGATCAAGAAGGCCAATGGAATGTTGGCTTTTATTGCTAGGGGGATAGATTATAAAAACAGGGAGGTATTGCTGCAATTATATAAGGTATATAAGGTGAGACCGCACCTGGAATACTGCATACAGTTTTGGTGTCCATACTTAAGAAAAGACATACTTGCTCTCGAGGCAGTACAAAGAAGGTTCACTCGGTTAATCCCGGGGATGAGGGGGTGGACATATGAGGAGAGGTTGAGTAGATTGGGACTCTACTCATTGGAGTTCAGAAGAATGAGAGGCAATCTTATTGAAACATATAAGATTGTGAAGGGGCTTGATTGGGGGATGCGGTAAGGATGTTCCCAAGGATGGGTGAAACTAGAACTAGGGGGCATAATCTTAGAATAAGGGGCTGCTCTTTCAAAACTGAGATGAGGAGAAACTTCTTCACTCAGAGGGTAGTAGGTCTGTGGAATTTGCTGCCCCAGGAAGCTGTGGAAGCTACATCATTAAATAAATTTAAAACAAAAATAGACAGTTTCCTAGAAGTAAAGGGAATTAGGAGTTACGGGGAGCGGGCAGGAAATTGGACATGAGGCTGAGTTCGGATCGGTCAAGGCCCTGTGGGTGGCGGAGCGGGCCCAGGGGCTGAGTGGCCGGGTCCTGCTCCTACTTCTTGTGTTCTTTAGATTTGAGGTTAGGATCAGATCAGCCATGATCTTATTGAATGGCGGAGCAGGCTCGAGGGGCCGATTGGCCTACTCCTGTTCTTATGTTCTTATAAGCACAAGGTTAGTTTTCCCTGGTGTCTTCTGTATATACAGAACTAGATAGAGTCTACAACACAGGAACAGGCCATTCGGCCCAACTGGTCTATGCCGGTGTTTATGCTCCACACGAGCCTCCTCCTTTTATTCCTCAACCAATATCACGAATACAGATTATTATCTCATTACCGTTTGTGGGAGCTTGCTGTGCACAAATTGGCTGCCGCGTTTCCCTACGTTACAACAGTGACGACACTTCAAAAAGTACTTCATTGGCTGTAAAGCGCTTTGGGACGACATGAGGCTGTGACAGGCGCTATAGAAACGCACGGTTTTCTTTATATCAGGTGAGCAGAAGATCAGGCTGCTCTGTAATCGCCCCCCATCTCCACCCCTCGGGCGACTAGCGTGGCGACACTCAGCGACTAGGTTCGCACGTTACGAACGGGCAAGGTAGCGAAGTTTTCTCTGCAGCCCCCCCCCCCCCCGTCACATACCACAGGATGGGTCAATATTTCGGGAAGCGGGAGGGGTCATTGCTGCCTTGTTGGATATGACAGTTTTATTTTTCATTCAATGTAATTTGGGGTCGGCTTTTAACTGCTGTTAACATTGTTTTCATTTTATTGAGAGCTTAGTACATCTTAGAGAAAAAAAATTGAGATGGTTGAGAGAGAGCAAAAGGCTGTAATTTAATGAGAAGGTTCAGATCACATCCATAAACCACTCCAGTTTAGCTCTTGCGGTGTGTGATGTCACCCGAACTTCCCTGATTGAATTACAGGGTATTACTCAGTCCCACACCATCCATAATTCTATATATATCTGTTAGAAGGCATGATCTCACAGTGCACGACTCCAACATCTCAATTCATAATCCTGGGAGAGGCAGCAGCAGGGTCTAGAGTCCGTTCTCAGTTCATTGGAAAAGCAAATCGATATCTAGGAACAGGAAAAAGCCTTTAGGCCCAATAAGCCTGTCTGTGTTTCTTGGATCAGCCCCACCAACTCACCTTCTCACCATTTACCTTAACCCGACCCTCTCCACATATCCCTCAATCCCAACTACCCACCTTCTCCCCAGATCCCTCAACCCCACCTATTTATCTCTCAATCCCTATCCATTGCTTGCCATTCAAACCAATGTACACTGTATGCTTCAGTGTCCTTCCGAGTAACTCCATTAAATTTTGGGTGAAAAAGGCTTAATTGTTTTCTCTTGATATTTAAAAAAAAAAAATTTTGTGCTCATCAAGGTGAGGGATGTCTTTGCTGCAGAATGGAAAACCTTCCATGACAGTGTCGGCATTAAACACTTCCAGGGCAGGTACAGCACGGGTTAGATACAGAGTAAAGCTCCCTCTACACTGTCCCATCAAACACTCCTAGGGCAGGTACAGCACAGGGTTAGATACAGAGTAAAGCTCCCTCTACACTGTCCCATCAAACACTCCAAGGGCAGGTACAGCACGGGTTAGATACAGAGTAAAGCTCCCTCTACACTGTCCCATCAAACACTCCCAGGGCAGGTACAGCATGGGTTAGATACAGAGTAAAGCTCCCTCTACACTGTCCCATCAAACACTCCCAGGACAGGTACAGCACGGGTTAGATACAGAGTAAAGCTCCCTCTACACTGTCCCATCAAACACTCCCAGGGCAGGTACAGCACGGGTTAGATACAGAGTAAAGCTCCCTCTACACTGTCCCATCAAACACTCCCAGGACAGGTACAGCACGGGTTAGATACAGAGTAAAGCTCCCTCTACACTGTCCCATCAAACACTCCCAGGGCAGGTACAGTACGGGTTAGATACAGAGTAAAGCTCCCTCTACACTGTCCCATCAAACACTCCCAGGGCAGGTACAGCACGGGTTAGATACAGAGTAAAGCTCCCTCTACACTGTCCCATCAAACACTCCCAGGGCAGGTACAGCACGGGTTAGATACAGAGTAAAGCTCCCTCTACACTGTCCCATCAAACACTCCAAGGGCAGGTACAGCACGGGGTTAGATACAGAGTAAAGCTCCCTCTACACTGTCCCATCAAACACTCCCAGGGCAGGTACAGCACGGGTTAGATACAGAGTAAAGCTCCCTCTACACTGTCCCATCAAACACTCCCAGGGCAGGTACAGCACGGGTTAGCTAGACATCTGAATACACCGCTGTGGGAATTTCTTCTACGTTATTGGCGCCATATTATTGGGCACTAAAGGAATCAAGTGATATGGAGATAGTGAAGTAATGTAAAAGTTCGGCCACGATCTTATTGAATGGCGGAACAGGCTCGAGGGCCCTATGGCCGACTCCTGTTCCTATTTCTTATGTTCTTATAAATGGAGTTTCTGCTGGAGGAGGAAATATATACTGCCCAGATCCCAAGAACAAATTTAAAAAAGACCTGAAACATTTCTGCTCTGTGCCCACATGTTTACCTCTGGTGTAGCCAAGTGTCACCCCTCTCCATTATTTGGATCCTACCCCTTTTCAATGTTATCTGGGAACAAGATATCCACTTCCATCTAGTCACCTCCTCCTGTGACCTCACTGACATTAAGACCCAGATGAGCCAGAATAATGAAGCCATCCTCTTCAGCTCCGGACAAACATCTTCTGCACTTCTGGTCTCCACTACTCGTCCTTCCCTGTCACTAAGCTTAGCTCAGAGGAGCGGAACCTTCAGTGCACGACCCAGCTCCCAGCTCAGCTTGCTCACCCACATCTGATCTGTCCCCAAGACCACTTTCTGTCACTGCCCCTGACCCTAACTCTCTGTTCTCCAAACCCTAACACTTGCCTTTATCACGCCGTGGCTGAATGTCTCTCTTACCTGGATCCGGCTTCGACCATTCATCCGGATTGCCATATCCCGTGTCCCCATCAACTCTCGATCACCTACAAGGCACAAGTCAGGAGTGTGATGGAATACACTCCACTTGCCTGGATGAGTGCAGCTCCAACAACACTCAAGAAGCTCGACACCATCCGGGACAAAGCAGCCCACTTGATTGGCACCCCATCCACCACCTTAAACATTCACTCCCTCCACCACCGGCACACCGTGGCTGCAGTGTGCACCATCTACAAGATGCACTGCAGCAACTCGCCAAGGCTTCTTCAACAGCATCTCCCAAACCCGCGACCTCTTCCACCTAGAAGGACAAGGGCAGCAGGCGCATGGGAACACTACCACCTCCAAGTTCCCCTCCAAGTCACACACCATCTTGACTTGGAAGTATATTGGCCGTTCCTTCATCGTCGCTGGGTCAAAATCCTGGAACTCCCTCCCTAACAGCACTGTGGGAGTACATTCCCCACACGGACTGCAGCGGTTCAAGAAGACGGCTCACCACCACCTTCTCAAGGGCAATTAGGGATGGGCAATAAACAACAACAACAACTTGCATTTATACAGCACCTTCAACATAGTAAAACCTCCCAAGGTGCTTCACAGGAGCGTTATCAAACAAAATTTGACACCAAGCCACATAAAGGAAAGAGGTAGGTTTTAAAGAGCGTTTTAACAGAGGATAGAGAAGCAGAGAGGTTTAGCGAGGGAATTCCAGAGCTTAGGGCCTAGACGGCCGTCAATGATGCAGTGATTACAATCGGAGATGCACAAAAGGTCAGACTTGGAGGAGTGCAGATATCTCGGAGGGTTGTATGGATGGAGGAGATTACAGAAATAGGGAGGGGCGAGGCCGTGAAGGGATTTGAAAACAATGATAAGAATTTTAAAATCGAGGCGTTGCTAAACCAGGAGTCAATGTTGGTCAGCGGGTGATGGGTGAACGGGACTTTGTGCGAGTTAGGATACAAGTAGCAGAGTTTTGGATGAGTTCAAGTTTAGGGTGGGTGGAAGATGGGAGCACGTTGGAAAAGTCGAGTCTGGAGGTAACAAAGTTATGGATGAATGATGCTCATATAATCACAATAAATAAAAAAACTCTGTCCTCACCCACCTCCAGCTCCCTCCATGGTTCACTCCTCTCAACCTCCGTGATCTCCTGTATCCCTGTGACTGTGCGCACATCCTCCTGTTCTCCAGCATCAGCCCACTTCTAGCTTCCCTCACCCTCTGGAACTCGATCCTTCAGCATTTTAGCCTTGCTACTTCCCTCCCTCCCTTCAAACACCTCCTTAAGATCCCTCTCTTTGACTTTGTGTATGTTTGGTCTCAACCTTCTTCCGCCCGCACCCTCCCCCCATCTATCTGTGCTCATTCTTTATCCATCCCCTCCTGAAAAGTGGCCTGAGGCATCTCTCTGTGCACAACTAGTGTGTTAGACATGGGTGAGAACTGAAATGTGTAACAAAACAGACTAAATTTCCACTGGGTAAAGAAAGAAAGACCTGCATTTCTATAGCGCCTTTCACGTCCACCGGACGTCCCAAAGCGCTTTACAGCCAATGAAGTACTTTTGAAGTGGAGTCACTGTTGTAATGTGGAAAACGCAGCAGCCAATTTGCACACAGCAAGCTCCCACAAACAGCAATGTGATAATGACCAGATAATCTGTTTTTGTTATGTTGGTTGAGGGGTAAATATTGGCCCCAGGACACCGGGGATAAATAAACCAGGGACATTAATTTTCTTTTCTTCAGTTCTTTTTAACCCTCTGTTTTTCCTCCTTGTGTTTTTAAACTAATGTTATACATTTCAGACCAGCAGAAAATCTTCCTTTGAAACCTGAAATAAATGTAATTACACCTGATCCTCACCACCAGGTGGCGCCCAACACTCAGAACCTCCGAAGTTCAGGAAGGATATATTGGCCTTGGAGGGAGTGCAGCGTAGGTTTACCAGAATGATACCCAAGGGTTAAGTTACGAGGAGAGATTACACAAATTAGGGTTGTATTCCCTAGAATTTAGAAGATTAAGGGGTGATCTGATCGAAGTTTTCAGTATATTAAGGGGAACAGATAGGGTAGATAGAGAGAAACTATTTCTGCTGGTTGGGGATTCTAGGACTAGGGGGCATAGTCTAAAAATTAGAGCCAGACCTTTCAGGAGTGAAATTAGGAAACACTTCTACACACAAAGGGTGGTAGGAGTTTGGAACTCTCTTCCACAAATGGCAATTGATGCTAGATCAATTGTTAATTTTAAATCTGAGACTGATAGCTTTTTGTTAACCAAAGGTATTAAGGGGTATGGGCCAAAGGCGGGGATATGGAGTTAGCTCGCAGATCATCCATGATCTCATTGAATGGCGGAACAGGCTTGAGGGGCTGAATGGCCTCCTCCTGTTCCTATATTCCTAGTTGTAGTACCCCACAGTGGCCACTGGGCGGTGCTGTGCAGTGGACTTCCTGTTCTATTGATAGAACTGGAGCCCCAATATCCAGCGGGAAGGTTTTTCAGTGACAAGAGCTTTATTCTCCATTAAAGGCATTACAGAAGGAACTGCTCCCTGTGCCTGAATGCGTAGACACCCTGCCTCATGAGCCATACAGACCTGGATTGCCCCCAAGGTTGAAGCTCAGTCTGTGCTGAGTTAAATAGAATCGACAGCACAGAAACAGGCCATTCGGCCCAACTGGTCTATGTCGGCGTTTGTGCTCCACATGAACCACCTCCCGCACCCTCGTCATCTAACGCTATCAGTTAAAAACATAACATAAGAAATAGGAGCAGGAGTAGGATAGTCGGCTCTTCGAGCCTGCTCCGCCATTCAATAAGATCACAACTCCACCTTCCTGCACTATCCCCAAGTTATCTGATCTCAGCAATGGTTTCGGTAAGAGAGAAAGGAAAACTTGTATTTATATAGCATCTTATCATGTCTCCCAGAGCCATCTCAGAGTGCTTCACCAAAAGTGCCATGTTTGTTATGAGGCAAAATATACAGCCATTTGCACCATAATTGACCTGACTGTCCCAGGATGGGGCTGGGGAAATCAGTCAGGGTTCCCATTCCTGATTGCCTCCGAGTGACTCCTGTTGCGCGTATATGAACGTCAGCAGAGGTCTGGATCAGGTTCGGTTGTGATGTCGTTGGACTAGCCTTTGACAGTCCCTGTCCAGGCTGACCTATGAAGAATGGTCACTTGGGTCAGGTAATGTAGGGCGGCAGTAGTCAGTGGAACCACAGCATCTTAGTGAGAGGAAGGGAGAAAATTGAATTGGGATCCTTTAATCCTTTTCATTGTGTTCTTGTCCTCTTGATTGGTGAATGCGCTACCTGGTGGCAACCTCTGTACTGCGGGTGTGGACAAGGACGGACATCACTGGACCAGGCAGGTTCAACGTCTTACACTGAGATTAAAATGAATTCAAAGTCACCTTTAGTTTCACAGTAAAATGGTGAAACGCCACATGGTTTGGGCACTAAGTTATTTTTAATTACAACTCCAGCACTGTAACAATCCCAGCACTGTAACAATCAGATTCTTTGCTGTGTGCCATATGTGCCCAGTCACGTCGAGGGAGCGATCTGGAATTCTCAGCTGCACTTTGAAGATGACGATGCCTTGCTTGGCTCTGGTTGTTCGAGTGCTGGCACTCTCGCCCGTGTGCCCTTCCTTTCCCAGATGTAGAGTGTCGCCAGGCATTTCCACGAAGGAGAGTGTCATAGCTGAGTCCGCTCCTGTCCTCACTCAAGCACGGGCGCGACCTCCAGCAGACGTCACTCAGTACATAGGAACAGGAGGGGGCCATTCAGCCCCTCGAGCCTGCTCCACCATTCAGTGAGATCATGGCTGATCTGTGATCTAACTCCATATACCCGTCTTTGGCCCATGTCCCTTAATACCTTTGGCTAACAAAAAGCTATCAATCTCAGATATTAAATTAACAATTGATCTAGCATCAATTGCCATTTGCAGAAGAGAGTTCCAAACTTCCACCACCCTTTGTGTGTAGAAGTGTTTCCTAATTTCACTCCTGAAAGGTCTGGCTCTAATTTTTAGACTATGCCCCCTAGTCCGAGAATCCCCAACCAGCAGAAATAGTTTCTCTCTATCTACCCTATCTGTTCCCCTTAATATCTTGAAAACTTCGATCAGATCACCCCTTAACCTTCTAAATTCCAGGGAATACAACCCTAATTTGTGTAATCTCTCCTCGTAACTTAACCCCTGGGGTCCGGGTATCATTCTGGTAAACCTACGCTGCACTCCCTCCAAGGCCGATATATCCTTCCTAAGGTGTGGTGCCCAGAACTGCTCACAGTGCTCCAGGTGTGGTCTAACCAGGGTTTTGTACAGCTGTAACATAACTTCTACCCCCTTGTACTCTAGTCCTCTAGAAATAAAGGCCAACATTCCATTAGCCATTTTGTTTATTTTCTGTACCTGTTCATGACATTTTAATGATCTATGTACCTGGATCCCCAAGTCTCTTTGGACCTACAATGTTTTTAGCTTCTCACCATTTAGAAAGTCCCCTGTTCTATCCTTTTTAGGTCCAAAGTGGATGACCTCACATTTGCCTACATTGAAATCCATTTGCCACAGTTTTGCCTATTCACTTAATCTATCAATATCCCTTTGTAATTTTATGTAGCATAAGTTTTTATTAATGATTGAGGGCAATTTATATTTAAAAAATCATTCTCGGGATGTGGGCATTGCTGGCAAGGCCAGCATTTATTGCCCATCCCCTAATTGCCCTTGAGAAGGTGGTGGTGAGCCGCCTTCTTGAACCGCTGCAGTCCATGTGGTGAAGGTACTCCCACAGTGCTGTTAGGGAGGGAGTTCCAGGATTTTGACCCAGCGACGATGAAGGAACGCCCGATATATTTCCAAGTCGGGATGGTGTGTGACTTGGAGGGGAACTTGGAGGTGGTTCTCCAACTACAGCTGAGATCGACATAGTCAACAACAAACAGCAACTTGCATTTATATAGCGCCTTCAACATAGTAGAATGTCCCAAGTTTTCGAATGGTAAATATCTGTGCTGTTCCTTTTAAAGAACCCGTGCTGCTTTGGTGCCCTGATTTCTCAGCCGCTTTGTCAGCTTTATAAACTTAGGTGTGTGCAGTGTAATCTAAACATAACATGCCGGAATAACTCAGCAGATCAGGCAGCGTCTGTGGAGAGAGAAACAGAGCTAACGTTCCAGGTCGATGACCCTTCATCAGAACTGGAAAACGTTAGAGATGTAACAGGTTTTAAGCAAATGCAGAGACAGGGGGAGGGGGAAAAACAAAAGGGAAGGTCTGTGATAGGGTGTAAGGCAGGAGTGGTTAAATGACAAAGGGGATAGTGGTGCGAGGTAGAAGAGGGTGGGGTAATGGGACAAGTAAAGAAACAAAAGAGGCGTAAATGGCAATGGCAGAACCATTACCAGCACCTGCTGTCTGAAACAATGGGAGCGGTGGTTATGATTTGAAATTGTTGAACTCTATGTTGAGTCCAGAAGGCTGTAAAGTGCCTAATCGAAAGATGAGGTGCTGTTCCTCGAGCTTCTGTTGAACTTCATTGGAACAGTGTAAGAGGCCGAGGACAGAGAGATCAGAGTGGGAGTGGAGCGGAGAATTAAAGTGACAGGCGACCGGAAGCTCAGGGTCATGATGGCGGACTGAACGGAGGTGTTCAGCAAAGCGGTCACCCAATCTGCATTTGGTCTCCCCAATGTAGAGGAGACCGCATCGTGAGCAGCGAATACAGTATACTAAATTGAAAGGAATGTAATAATTGGTTAGCGCAACGATGTCATTGACTCACCAATGAGGACGGCTACGGAGGGTCAAGACAATCATGTGGCCAAAACACATGGCAATTATGCACGATGCAGGAGACATCGCTCCAGTTAAATGCAGCCTCTCCCTGTGACCAATGTGGCGTCTTTCAAAAAACTTTTGCCACACGCTTGACTGCCTGAAAACTGGCACCAAACCAGCGCAATTCCCCTTTTAGCTGTGGCTCAGTGGGTAGCACCCTCACCTCTGAGTCAGAACGTGGTGGGTTCAAGTCCCACTCCAGAGACTTGAGCACAAAATCCAGGCTGACACTGACACTCCCCCAGTGCAGTACTGAGGGAGTGCTGCACTGTCGGACGTACCATCTTTTGGATGAGACGTTAAACCGAGGCCCCGTCTGCTCTCTCAGTTGGATGTAAATGATCCCACAGCACTATTTTGAAGAAGAGCAGGGGAGTTATCCCCGGTGTCCTGGGGCCAATATTTATCCCTCAATCAACATCACTAAAACAGATGATCTGGTCATTATCGCATTGCTGTGTGTGGGAGCTTGCTGTGCGCAAATTGGCTGCTGGGTTTCCTACATTACAACAGTGACCACACTTCAAAAAATATTTCTTTGGCTGTAAAGCGCTTTGGGACGTCCGGTGGTCGTGAAAGACGCTGGAGAAATACAAGTTATTTTTAGAAGCGGTGAAGTGAGGAGTGGTCCCACCATGGGGGACTTCTACCTCCGCTGGAACTGGGAGACGGTTCCTCGCTTTAACGTCTCATAAGAACATAAGAAGTAAGAGCCGGAGTCGGCCATATGGCCCCTCGAGCCTGCTCTGCCATTCAATAAGATCATGGCTGATCATCGACCTCAACTCCACTTCCCTGTCTCATCCAAAAGTTCACTTGTGTCGGTCTCGCGATACAGCAGCTCCCTCCGCGAGATGTTACCAGATTGAGAAAGCAGCCCATGAGTTCTAACGTTAGCTGGGTTCGGACTCGTTAGCGGGTCCTGCCGGTTTTTCCCCACCTCGAGTTGTATCCTGTACAAGGACAGAGCCCTCCTCCAAGGTGCGGGCTGGTTAGTTAAACTGTTGGCGCTACCCAGCGTGACAGCAAAGTGTGATGGGAGTGAACAGGAAAGTGAAACTCACAGTTACAATGGCTGTATTTAGACGTGTTAATGTGATCAGATTGCGTTCAGTTAAATTAAGACGCGGAGGTGTGTGTGTGTGTGTGTGTGTTTTTAATTTCCTTTATTGCTTGGAACATGAATGAAGCTGAAGACAGCCAACTTGTGATTCCGGGGGTATTTATACACTCCTGTGA
The DNA here is from genome assembly GCA_030390025.1 of Squalus acanthias. Classification (NCBI taxonomy): domain Eukaryota; kingdom Metazoa; phylum Chordata; class Chondrichthyes; order Squaliformes; family Squalidae; genus Squalus; species Squalus acanthias. Next base: position 35,547 of record JASTWF010001829.1, on the reverse strand, counting down.
TCTGGTAATGAGAGAGAAAAGGCAAACTTTTCAAGGGCTAATTGATCAGTTTTCTGGTCCTCCCTCTTCCTCTTCCTGAGCCTTGCAGGTACAGCTGGCCGTCCTTTGGTGAGTGAGTCTGCGAGTCTATATGGTGAGTTTCAACAACAACAACTTGCATTTATACAGCGCCTTTAACGTAGTTAAACATCCCAAGGCGCTTCACAGGAGCGATTATCAAACAAAATTTGACACCGAGCCACATAAGGAGATATTAGGACAGATGATCAAAAGCTTGGTCAAAGAGGTAGGTTTTAAGGAGTGTCTCAAAGGGGGAGAGAGAGGTAGAGATACGGAGAGTGAATTCCAGACCTCAGGGCCTTGTCAGCTGAAAGCACAGCCGCCAATGGTGAAGCGATTAAAATCAGGGATTCAAAAGAGGCCAGAATTGGAGGAGAGCAGAGATCTCGGACAGTTGTGGGGCTGAAGGACTTTACAGAGTTGGGGAGGGGCGAGACCATGGAGGATTTGAAAACAAGGATGAGAATTTTGAAATCGAGGCGTTGCTGGACCGGGAGCCAATGTAGGTCAGTGAGCACAGGGGGTGATGGGTGAACGGGACTTGGTGCGAGTTAGGACATGGGGCAGCAGAGTTTTGGATGACCTCAAGTTTACAGAGGGTAGGACGTTTGAGGCCGGCCAGGAGTGCATTGGAATAGTCAAATCTAGAGGTAACAAAGGCATGGTTGAGGGTTTCAGCAGCAGATGAGCCGAGGTAGGGGCGGAGTAGGGCAGTGTTACGGAGGTGGAAATAGGCGGTCTTAGTGATGGCAATGATATGTGATCAGAAGCTCATCTCGGGACCAAATACGACACCAAGGTTGTGAACAGTCTGGTTCAGCCTCAGACTGTTTCCAGGGAGAGAGGGAATGAGTCGGTGGCTAGGGAATGGAGTTTGTGGCGGGGACTGAAGACAATGGCTTTGGTCTTCCCAATATTTAGTTGGAGGAAATTTCTGCTCATCCAGAACTGGATGTTGGGCAAGCAGCGCGACAAATCAGAGACCGTGGAGGGGTCGCTGCTCAACTGCTGTGGGCATGACAGTCGCACTTGAGCCTCCTCTCACTCGTCTTCCACACACGCGCGGACTTTACAGCAGGTTTACGGGCGAGAGACTGGAAGTGGGAACCCTCGGTCTCAACCACTGAGAAGACATCTGCAAGCTTTGTTCGTAGCCAGCAAACTAATCATTGTATCTCACCCTTGTCGCTCCCCCTTCCCCCCCAGTTAACAGCCACCTTCTTCACTTCCTTCTTCTATGCAAAAATAACTCTGAATTGTCTATCTCCTACATTCATTGTTTCACTCTCCATGTCCTGCCAATACCGTTCAGTCTGTTCACTTCCTACATTAACATTCACCACTATATATCGACTTGTATCTCTTATTATGAAACACATGTCACAAAGGGTGAGGATTAATGATTATGGCTCGTATTATCTGCAAGATGGAGGCAATTCACATCAAAAGTTTCGAATTCAGAAGGAAGTCACTTCAGCCACATTGGGGGAAATTTGAACCCTACTCGCTCAGCAAAAGCCTGGCGGGTGGGCAGTTAAAATCGCCCCGGCCCGAAAGCCACCATGATCGCAACATTTGCAATTTTAACCCGCTCTCCTGAGCGGGCAGCAAGGACACGCGCCCGGAGCCAACAGGGTCCTTCTTCACATATGCATGTTGTGGCCCGAAGTCATCATTGAGACCCGACTGTAATTTTAACTCCGGCCTGTTTGTGGGAGCTTGCTGTGCGCAAAGTGGTTGCCGTGTTTCCTACATTACAACAGTGACTACACTTCAAAAAGTACTTTATTGGCTGTAAAGCGCTTTGGGACGTCCGGTGGTCGTGAAAGGCGCTGTAGAAATGCAAGCCTTTCTTTTCTTTTCCCTCAAGGCAAAGTTGAAAGCAACTGGACCACAATTGGTCTAGCTATCCATCGCCAGGTCTGGCTTGACCACGCCAGCCACTAATTCTAAATTCTAGGAGTTCGTGGACGTCCTGAGGTCATGAAAGGCGCTACATAAATGCAAGTTCTTTCTTCTTTAGGGGTGGATGGAGTTTAATTGTGCTGTTGTTACTTGCTCAGTTTTTCGGCAGAAACACTGGAGAACAACATGGAAAAAGCAAATTAATGGCCATTTAGTCTTAGGAACATTCCTTTGATGAATGTTTGGCCCGTGGGTCAGTGTCAGATTCTTCCCTTGTAACTCAGATCAATGAAGTCGCACTTTGCTCTGATGTTCAATTATGACGTTAAATCAATGTTGAAACTGGCTTAGCCGCTGGTGGAGCTGAGAGAGTGGGTTGGTTAAGTCCATAACCCCCCCGGCCGAATTGGTTAATGCGGGCAAGTGCTGAGCCATACTGGCCGGGAGGGTCCTGGGTTCCATGGCGGATCTGTGCCAGGACATTCCATGTCCGTCAGGAGGTGACAGTTGGGGTGGGGTGAGGGGGAGCGCGGGGAAATTGCTATGGTCGGTTTAGGCTTTGGATGGTGGGGGGGGTGGGGGGGACGTCAGCCTCCAGTTCGGAGGCCGGAGGTCAGGATCAGGATCAGGCTGAGCTGTGATGTCGACACTCAATGTCTGGGCTCTCCCGTGAAGGGTGAACGCTTGACTGAGAGAAAAAGTCTCGCATTTCTCCGGCGCCTTTCACGACCACCGGACGTCCCAAAGAGCTTTACAGCCAACGAAGTACTTTTTGAAGCATAGTTCACTGATGTGATGTAGGAAATGCGGCAGCCAATTGGCGCACAGCAAGATCCCACACACAACAATGTGGTAATGACCAGGTAATCTGTTGGTGGAGAGATAAATATTGGACAGGACACTGAGGAGAACACCCCTGCTCTTCTTCGAAATATTGCCATGGGATCTTTTTCTACAACAACAACTTGCATTTATACAGTGCTTTTAAAGTAGTGAAACGTCCCAGGGTGCTTCACAGGAGCGATTATCAGACAAAATTTGACTCCGAGTCACATAAGGAGATATTAGGACAGATGAGCAAAAGCTTGGTCAAAGAGGTAGGTTTCAAGGAGCGTCTTAAAGGAGGAGAGAGAGGCGGAGAGGTTTAGGGAGGGAATTCCAGAGCTTAGGGCCCAGGCAGCTGAAGGCACGGCCGCCAATGGTGGAGCGAAGGAAATCGGCGGATGAGCAAGAGGCCAGAATTGGAGGAGCGCAGAGATCTCGGGGGGTTGTAGGGCTGGAGGAGATTACAGAGATAGGGAGGGGTGAGGCCATGGAGGATTTTAAAACAAGGATGAGAATTTTAAAATCGAGGTGTTGCTTAACCAGGAGCCAATGTAGGTCAGCGAGCACAGGGGTGATGGGCGAACGGGACTTGGTGCGAGTTAGGACACAGGGCAGCAAAGTTTTGGATGAGTTCAAGTTCACGGAGGGCAGAACGTTGCAGGCCAGAAGTGCGTTGGAATAGTCAAGTCTAGAGGTAACAAAAGCATGGATGAGGGTTTCAGCAGCGGATGAGCTGAGGCAGGGGCGGAGACGGGCGATGTTACGGACATCTGAGAGGGAAGACGGGATCTCGAATTAACGGCAGCTCCAACAATGCTGCACTCCCTCAGTACTGCACTGGGAGTGTCAGACCGGATTGTGGGCTCAGGTCACTGGAGTGGGGCTTGAATCCATGACCTTCTGGCTCAGAGACGAGAGTCCGACCCACTGAGCCACGGCTGACACAGAGGTCACGGAAGGACACCTGAGGCTGGTGACACTGCACCCCAGCAAGGAGACAACACCTTCAGGAGAGGAGGGATACTTACCAGGAAAAAAGGCAGGGGCGGAAAAGGAAAGTAACCTCCAATAATGGGATTGTTCTCCTTTGGAGCAGAGAAGGTTGAGGGGAGATTAAATAGAGGGGTTCAAAATTATGAGGGGTTTTGATAGAGTAAATAAGGCAAAACTGTTTCCAGTGGCAGGAGGGTTGCTAACCAGAGGAAACAGATTTAAGATAATTAGCAAAAGAACCAGAGGGAAATGAGGAGAATTTTTTTACACAGTGAGTTGTTGTGATCTGGAACGCACTGCCTGAACCATTGACCAGAAACTTAACTGGACCAGCCACATAAATACTGTGGCAACAAGAGCAGGTCAGAGGCTGGGTATTCTGTGGCGAGTGTCTCACCTCCTGACTCCCCAAAGCCTTTCCACCATCTACAAGGCACAAGTCAGGAGTGTGAAGGAATTCTCTCCACTTGCCTGGATGAGTGCAGCTCCAACAACACTCAAGAAGCTTGACACCATCCAGGACAAAGCAGCCCGCTTGATTGGCACCCCTTCCACCACCTTAAACATTCACTCCCTCCACCACCAGCGCACCGTGGCTGCAGTGTGTGCCATCTACAAGATGCACTGCAGCAACTCGCCAAGGCTTCTTCGGCAGCACCTCCCAAACCCGCGACCTCTTCCACCTAGAAGGACAAGGGCAGCAGGCGCATGGGAACACCACCACCTCCAAGTTCCCCTCCAAGTCACACACCATCCCGACTTAGAAGTATTTTGCCGTTCCTTCATCGTCGCTGGGTCAAAATCCTGGAACTCCCTCTTTAACAGCACTGTGGGAGCACCTTCACCACATGGACTGCAGCGGTTCAAGAAGGCGGCTCACCCCCCACCTTCTCAAGGGCAACTAGGGGATGGTCAATAAATGCCGGCCTTGCCAGCGACGCCCACATCCCAGGAACTAATATTTAAAAAAAGATTCAATAGTAACTTTTAAAAGGAAATTGGATAAATACTTGAAAAGGAAAAAAAGATTTGCCGGGCTATGGGGAAAGAGCAGGGGGGAGTGGGACTAATTGGAGAGCGCTTTCACAGAGCCGGCACAGGCAGGATGGGCCGAATGGCCTCCCTCTGTAACTAAGATTCTGTGAACACTGACCCATTACCTCACGAGGCCCTTGCTCCTCGGAGTGGCTTCATTATCCCTCGTGCCCAGAGACCTTTAGAAGGCACTTTTGTTGTTTAAAAAAAAAAGAAATGCATCATTTACCATCTGGGATAAAGTGGACAGTCATCAAAATTGCCAGTGATACACTTTCACTTTATCACTTTTAAATCGAGACAGATTGGATTTAATTTCCTTAGATCAGCGGTGTATCATTTTTCACGGGGGAGCTCAGACTCTTAACATGAAATAATCTGCTTTAAAAGTGAAGCTGCTGGGAGTCGTCTGTGGCAGTGATTTTTCAGCGAGCTTGTATTCGCTATCCTGCTACAAAACCCCTGAGCAGTGTCAAGCTGAATGGATCGTCGAAAAGAGCCTCTTTCTTAATGAAGGACTTAGTAAGGACAATCTGGACTGCCAGTATTTCTGGGAGACGGCTCTTATTCTGAAGGTGCCTGCAGGCAATTCTTGTTGTATGTATTGGATTACAAGGAATGCAGGACCTGTGGCAATCTCCATTATCTTCAGGCTGCTTCTCTCTCTCTCTCTCCATCGCTCTCTCTTCCTCAGCCTGAGTTAAGGGGGCTTAACTTCTCCCGTGGATCCAGACAAGAGTGGACTCCCCCCGGTGGGGGGGGGGGGGGAGCAGCCGTGGAGAAGTGGCATCAAGAAGAGGGGGGGGACTGGGCAGGGTAGAGTCCAGTCTTCAGCCAGAGAATACCGACAGATCGCATCTTCCAACCCCCCCCTCCCCACCCCTCCTCTCCCCTTCTCAATACAAAACATCAACACCGCGAGCCAGCATCTCCAAGAGGCAAAGCTAAGGTAAGTTAGATGGAATATTATCAATGGTAAAAGGGAAGATAAGCAATTTATATATATATATATCTATTTATAAAAAAGGAACTTATTCAGTTTTGAATATGAATTTTAAATGTCCAAAATGCCTGAATATTTTTGGTGGTGTTTAGACTTAATCTGCTGAATCCCAGCAAAAAAGAGCCAAGTTTTGTTCAACATAGAATTTACAGCTCAGAAAGAGGCCATTCGGCCCAACTGGTCTATGCTGGTATTTATGCTCCACACGAGCCTAATTTCATTTTATTTTACCGCTTAGGTAATTGTTGGATTGCCAGCAAAAAAAAATTGCTTTAAAATGTGACAAATAATAAGTTGAGCAGCCGACAAGATCTAGGATTTTTAAAGCCAAATGAAAGTAATTTGTGAATAGATTCTGAACAATTGCTGCAGGAACGTATCATTTTTTTTTTCCTGATCTGTTTGATCTTGGGTGCGTTTGGAAAAGTCCCTCTATAATGCCTCGATGGAGACACGCACTACCTGGTGTGGTACTGAACTCCACAGCCCAGGGAGGGTCAATTACTGGGTCTGGCCTGATCTCGGTGGTTGAGTTGCTACGGTTAATCACCGCCCACCTCCCCCCCGGAAGGTGAGGATCGAAATAGGACCAGAGGTCTAGCTTCCGATCGCTATCCGGTGAGGTCCCGCTCGGAAGCGCGTGCGCGAGTGCAGAAGCCGGGTCAGAAAAGCATTGGGTTCGGCAGCGATGCCTCCCCCAGTCGAATAGCCCTGCCAACGCTCGCTGCCTCGGCTGATAACGATGGGCACTTGGTGCTGGAGGAGGTCACTATGTCCGAGGAAGGATCAACTCCTTCGTGGAGAGGAGGAGAGGAATTTGGGGGGTGCGCTACAGACTGGGCTGGGTGTCCACAGGGTTAATAACAAGAGTGCGTCCAGTTCCTTTCTGAATCTGAACCAGAGTCGCGGTGTATACACTCCTTGTGTGCTGTGTGTTGGAATTGAACAGCATCACAGAGCATCTGGTTCTGTTCTCACTCAACAGATTTGCTCCAATTATTCCTCCTAATTCTAGGGCACTTTAGACTATTTAGATAAAGAATAATGACTTGGTGAAGAAAGCATTTTGTGATGAGGGGAAGCGAGGAGCTGAACCCAACGCCGAGGTCCCAGGTTCCATCCCCCGTCTGCGGTGAGCTCGCTCCGTTCAACCAGAGGAGGCGGAGGACTGGGATTGACCTCTGCCCTGGGGTTAGGGAAAGGAGACTTCAGGCAAAGTGCCAACTCCTGATCACCATCCACTGCCCCTTCTTGCTGGAAAGCACGAGTCTGGGGACAAAAATCACTAAAATATAATCGACAGGCACAAAAAATGATTCAAAAGGCTAATGGAATGTTAACCTTTATCTCAAGAGGACTTGAATACCGAGGGGTGGACGTTATGTTACAGTGATATAAAGCTCTGGTCAGACCCCATCTGGAGTAACTGCGTTCAGTTCTGGGCCCCGCACCTTAGGAAGGATAGATTGGCCTTGGAGGGGGAGCAGAGCAGATTCACCAGAATCATACCGGGGGCTTAGAGGTTTAAATTATGAGGACAGGTTGCACAGACTAGGCTTGTATTCCCTTGAGTATAGAAGATTAAGGGGCGATCTAATTGAGATGATTAAAGGAGTTGATAGGGTAGATAGAGAGAAACTATTTCCTCTGGTGGGGTGGTGCCAGAGGACTGAGAAATTGTAAATGTTAACACCCTTGTTCAAAAAAGGGTGTAAGGATAATCCCAGCAACTGCAGGCCAGCCAGTTTAACCTCGGTAGTGGGGAAGCTTTTAGAAACGATAATCCGGGACAAAATTAACAGTCACTTGGACAAGTGTGGATTAATTAAGGGATTGGCAGATGAAGTTTAACGCAGAAAAGTGCGAAGTGATGCATTTTGGTCGGAAGAACGAGGAGAGGCAATATAAACTAAAGGGTACAATTGTAAAGGGTGTGCATGAACAGAGAGACCTGGGGGTATATGTGCACAAATGGTTGAAGGTGGCAGGGCAGGTTGAGAAAGTGGTTAAAAAAGCATCCGGGATCCTGGGCTTTGTAAATAGAGGCATAGAATACAAAAACAAGGAAGTTGTGATGAACCTTTATAAAACACTGGTTCGGCCACAACTGGAGTATTGTGTCCAATTCTGGGCACCACACTTTAGGAAGGATGTGAAGGCCTTAGAGAGGGTGCAGAAAAGATTTACAAAAATGGTTCCAGGAATGAGGGACTTCAGTTACGTGGATAGACTGGAGAAGCTGGGGTTGTTCTCCTTAGAGCAGAGAAGATTGAGAGGAGATTTGATAGAGGTGTTCAAAATCATGAGGGGTTGATAGAGAGAAACTGTTCCCATTGGCGGAAGGGTCGAGAACCAGAGGACACAGATTTAAGATGATTGGCAGAAGATCCAAAGGCGACATGAGGAAAAACTTTTTTACGCAGCGAGTGGTTAGGATCTGGAATGCACTGCCTGAAAGGGTGGGTGGAGACAGATTCAATCGTGGCTTTCAAAAGGGAACTGGAGAAGTACCTGAAGGAAAAAAAATTGCAGGGCTACGGGGAAAGGGCGGGGGAGTGGGACTAGCTGAAGTGCTCTTGCAGAGAGCCGGCACGGGCTCGATGGGCCAAATGGCCTCCTGTGCTGTAAACATTCTATGAGTCTAAGATTCTTCTACAAAGGGTAGTGGAAATCTGGAACTCTCTTCCCCCAAAAAGCTGTTGAGGCTGGTAGTCAATTTAAAATTTCAAACCCAGTTACTAGTGATTTCAAGTCCCACCATGGAAAATTGTGGATTGAATTCGATACATCTAGTTATTTGTGGGCTGTCAACAGTTTTAAAAATGAGCATGAAAGCTGTCAGATTGTTGTAAAAGCCCAACTGATTCACCCATGTCCTTCAGGGAAGGGAACCTGCTGTCCGTACCCGGCCTAACCTACTCGTGACTCCAGTCCCACACTGCGTGGTTGACTGTCAACATTCTCTGGACAATTAGAGGTGGACACTAAAACGGCCTTGCCTGTTTCACCCACGTCCCGAGAGCTAATGATCCCGTCCGGTCTCTCAGGTGGACTTCACCGATCCCGCAGCACTCTCTGAAGGAGAATTCTCCAAGTGTCTGGGGCCCACATTAATCCTGCTGCTAACAACGCCACAGCGCTTGCTGTGCACAAATTGGCTGGCGTGTTTCCCTCTATTACAACAGTGACCACACTTCACAAGGACCTCATTGGCTGCAAAGCGCTTTGGGATGTCACGAGGGCGTGAAAGGCGCTATAGAAATGCAAGTCTGGTCTTTTTGTGCCAGAATTAATTGGATTCAAATGGCGTGAAACATCATGCAGCATATTTATCATCAGTATCACCATCCCAACACTGGGATTGCCAGTATGCTACTGACTGGCAGCATTCCAATGGTAGACACTGAGGGATTCAAAATTTACATTTCCCCACCCTCCCCAGGGACTGTAATCGATTGCAGGGCAGGGTACTCCACGGTTCAAAATGCTTTGAGTGTCTTGAGGGCATCAAGGGTGCGATTGACCTCCTCAACCCAGGCCCCAATCCCACTGGGAGCCCGCCAGCGTTATTTGCATCGAGGAGGACCCTGGAACGTCCGCAGGGGCTCGGTCCGAATGGCGGGCACAGATCCCGCGTTGGTGCAGATCTGGTGGGATTCTATTGGAGCATGGAACCCCCTCACCACTCCCCCCACCCCCCCCTCCCCCCGCATCACCCCACCCCCTCCGCAACCGTCAATTCTCACAAAAAAAGACTGGGCACTTGGGCAGCGTAAAAAGGAAAGAAAGACTTGCATTTCTGTAGCACCTTTCACAACCACCGGACGTCCCAAAGCGCTTCACAGCCAATGTACTTTTTGAAGTGTAGTCGCTGTTGTAATGTAGGACACTCGGCAGCCAATTTGCGCACAGCAAGCTCCCACAAACAACACTGTGATAGTGACCCGATAATCTGTTTTTTTAGTGATGTTAATTGAGGGATAAATATTGGCCCCAGGATACCGGGGGTGGGGGGGGAACTCCCCTGCTCTTCTTCGAAATAGTGCCGTGGGATCTTTTACGTTCACTTGAGAGAGCAGACAGGGCCTTGGTTTAACGTCTCATCCGAAAGACGGCACCTCTGACAGTGCGGCACTCCCTCAGTACTGCACTGGAGCGTCAGCCTAGATTTTTGTGCTCAAGTCTCTAGAGCGGGACTTGAACCCACGACCTTCTGACTCAGAGGCGAGAGAGAGAGAGAGAGAGAGAGTGATCCCCACTGAGCCACGGCTGACATGAAGTGCTGCAATATCGGGAAATTCGGCAGCCAATTTGCAGACAACAAACTCTTGCAAACACCATAATGATGATGACCAGATAATCTATTTTGGTGCTTTCGGTTGAGGGATAACTATTGGCCCAGGACACTGGGGAGAACTCCCCTGCTCTTCTTCCAATAGTTTACTGGATAGTGATCAGCGATGTTCCCCCTAATGTTTTTTTTGGGTGCGCGGCCCCTTTAAGGGACTGGGCGGGCTACTCACAGTTTTGCGCATGCGCGAAATTTAACATTGAAAGCTTTGTGGCCGCGCAGCCTAGACAGCACGTTCGCGGTCAGTACCCAAGGAATCATTGGATTAATACACCGATCCCTTGCGCCTGGCAGGAATGGGGGATCTGTGATTGAAGGAACAATGCTGTATCTCCGATCCACACTCCCTTTGAATGCAGTTTTTTAAACAATTTATTCTCGGGATGTGGGCGTCGATGGCAAGGCCAGCATTTATTGCCCATCCCTAGTTGCCCTTGAGAAGGTGGTGGTGAGCTGCCGCCGCCTTGAACCGCTGCAGTCCCGTGTGGTGAAGGTGCTCCCACAGTGCTGTTAGGGAGGGAGTTCCAGGATTTTGACCCAGCGACGATGAAGGAACGGCCGATATATTTCCAAGTCGAGATGGTGTTATGTGACTCCGAGGGAAACTTGGAGGTGGTGGTGTTCCCATGCGCCTGCTGCCCTCGTCCTTCTAGGTGGTGGAGGTAGCGGGTCTGGGAGGGGCTGTTGGAGAAACAGGAGCGTAGGATTAGTGAATTCACCCTGATTTCCAGCAAGATCTCCAGGGCAGAAGGGACGAAATTAGAAGGGAGGAGACATTTAAGAAAAAGTAGTCGCCATCACCTCCATAAAGTTGGTCATTCTGTTGGTGAGCACGTGTTGTGATGATGTCACAGTACCATTGCATCATATACACATGACATCATCATGACCAGTAGAACCTCTGAACTACCTTCCTCCAGTCACCAGTAATCTCTCTTAAAGGGCCTTGGCCTTCTTAAAATCCTGACCCTAAAGCTGAAGATATGAAGGCCCATAGTGCAGGACACCATTGCTTTTCAGAAGAGTTGAGGCAAATCAGGAAGTAGCATTCAGGGGACACCAAGCTTAGCTTGCATTTCAAACTCCAGAGTATGGGTATCCCTCAATGTGTGTGTGTGAGAGAGAGTGTCAGCCATGGCTCAGTGGGTAACACTCTCGCCATTTATTCGGAAGGTTGTCGGTTCAAGTCCCACTCCAGAGGCTTGAGGACATAATCTAGGCTGACACGGTGGCATAGTGGTTAGCACTGGTGCCTCACAGCGCCAGGGACCCGGGTTCGAATCTGACCTCGGGTGACTGTCTGTGTGGAGTTTGCACATTCTCCCCGTGTCTGCGTGGGTTTCCTCCGGGTGCTCCGGTTTCCTCCCACAGTCCAAAAATGTGCGGGTTAGGTTGATTTGGCTATGATAAATTGACCCTTAGTGTTAGGGGGGGATTAAATATGTGGGGTTATGCGGATAGGATGGGATATGTTAGGGGGAATTAAATACGTGGGGTTACGGGGGTAGGGTGGGATATGTGTACTGTGGGGATTAAAGCAGGGACAGGGTACTGGATTTGGATGATCAGCCATGATCGTATTGAATGGTGGAGCAGGCTCGACGGGCCGAATGGCCTACTCCTGCTCCTAGATTCTATGTTTCTATGTTTCTATGACACGCCCAGTGCACTGAGGGAGTGCTGCACTGTCGGATGAGGAGCTGACAGCCCTGAGTTATACTGCTGCCTGCCATCTCACCTCTATGGCAACAGAGCCCTGCGGAACTGGCAAGGAAGAGGAGCACCCATTCACCACTAATATCAATCTATATATTATATGTATGCGAATCTCTCTCTTTTTCCCATTGCTCTTGGTTGTGACATAGGATCGTCTCCCACCCTGCCCGCCCCCCTCTGAACCTGTCCCACACTGCCAGTCACATGTTAAATTACAGACATAAACATCTTCCATTATCATTTTAATGGTCCAATTTAGGGATTGTGAAAGAATGAAGATTTACATAGCGGTTCTCACAACCTCAGGACAACCCAAAGCACTTCACAGGCACTTTTGAAGTGTAGTTAGTGTTGTAATGAAGGGAAACGGGGCAGCCAATTTGGGCACAGCAAGATCAGCCTAGATAATGTGCTCAAGTCTCCTGGAGTGGGACTTGAACCCACGACCGTCTGACTCGGAGGCGAGAGCGCTGCCCACTGAGCCACGGCTGACACCTAGGAGCAAGGAGAGGGGAAATGTGCCTGGGGTTTTGACTCCTGTGTGTGTTTGGTATCAGTAAGGCTCGTAGACCGTTGACACTCTCTGTCTAGCCTGACATTTAAAGAAAAGTCACTTAAGATAGGTGAGGTGTAACCGTTGCTGGTTCCCGAGGAGCCATAGATTCCTCATTGAGTGTCAGCGTCTCCTTAGGAGGAGATGAGAAAAATTCGAGGGAAAGTATAAGGCGAGACCTATTTTATTTTGAAAGTCTCAGATTAGCCACATGTCTTGTGCATTATTTATTGTGTATGAAGCACGCACTGAGTGCCGGGCAGAGGGCTGAATGGGTAAGTGTGTGTATCTGATGCCCATTATAATGTATCACCTTTCAGCATAACCTCGTTTACTGGGCCTCTGATATATGAATGGCTAATTGGGTGAGTCACTTGAATTGATTTTGTTGGGAAGGTTCTCTGTATCTCTCTCTCACTCTCTCTAGTGTGTGTGTGTGTCCACTTGTTCATTCACCATCGCTAATGGTCCTTGCATCTGAACGATAGCACTTACTGAACTAAGGAGCACAAACTGCAATTATTTACACAAAAAAACATAAAGTGAGAAGCTGTCGTATTTTCCCTGAGTCAGCGGCCGAAGTGCTTAACCAGTCCATGAAGTTCTACGTGATGTGCTGTGTGTCGGAATAGGGGTGTAATAAGAAAGAAAGACTCGCATTTCTATAGCGCCTTTCATGACCTCAGGACATTCCAAAGCACTTTACAGACAATGAAGTACTTTTTGAAGTGGAGTCACTGTTGTAAGGTAGGAAACGCGGCAGCCAATTTCCGCACAGCAAGCTCCCACAAACAGCAATGTGATAATGACCAGATAACAGAGAAGTATTAGTTTGTTGTATGGTTGTAACTCAATTGGGGGTTGGGAGGAGAGCGTGAATTGATGTTATCGCAAAATCGGAGTGCGAATATTGAGTCATTTGCTAATGAGCTGGATGCCAATATTGATCAGTTAATGAAAGTCCCCGACAAGGGGACATTAACACATTGCTGTTTGTGGGAGCTTGCTGTGCGCAAATTGGCTGCCGTGCTTCCTACATTACAACAGAGACTGCACTTCAAAAAGTACTTCATTGGCTGAAAAGCACTTTGGAACATCCTGAGGTCGTGAAAGGCGCTATAGAAATGCAAGCCTATCTTTATAAGACCACCGCTCAATCACCTCCTTTCAAGACTGAATTGAAGAGATTCTGCAGCCTCTCCTTAATCCTCAGCTGCTATGGATCAATTTCTTACCCATTCCATTTTTTTTCCCCTTGAGAATTCCTACCACTTTAAGCCTAATTTAAGGAAAAAGTCTGCAAAGCACGATCAGAGAGAAAGGTTTTTTATACAGACTTGAAGAAGGTAAGAAAGGACAGGACACAGTGATTTAAGCAGTGATTACAGGACAGGGGCCTGGTGACTGAAGCTTTGATCACTGATGGTAGCATTGAGAAGAAAGAACTTGCATTTCGACAGCGCCTTTCACGACCTCAGGACGTCCTAAAGCACTTTACAGCCAGTGAAGTACTTTTGAAGTGTAGTCACTGTTGTAATGTAGGAAACGCGGCAGCCAATTTGCGCACAGCAAGCTCCCACAAACAGCAATATGATAAAGACCAGATAATCTGTTTTTAGTGATGTTGTTTGAGGGATAAATATGACCAGGACACCGGGGATAACTCCCCTGCTCTTCTTCAAAATAGTGTAATGGGATCTTTTACATCCACCTGAGAGGGCAGACGGGGCCGCGGTTTAATGTCTCATCCGAAAGACGGCACCTCCGACAGTGTGGCACTGCCTCAGCACTGCACTGGAGTGTCAGCCTGGACTTTGTGCTCAAGTCTCTGGAGTGGGACTTGAACCCACGACCTTCTGACTCTAGAGGTGAGCGAGAGCTACTCAATGACCCAGAGCTGACACACAAGCACAGCTCAAGCAGTCAGCCGGAGTTGGAGGGGCAACGGGTCTATGGTGGGACAAACGATCGTGTCGGGAAGGCAAGGTATTTGAAGTGAAGACCCTTGAAATAGATACACTGGAGAATAGGATGTCGCTGCAGAATGGTAAGAAATAAGCTCATTGCAATACGCAACAGGCCACAAAATTTTGGATTGACTGTGAAGTGTGCGAGCGTGACGGGCTAGGATTAGGAACGCTGCTTAGAACGACATTCCATAAGTCAATCCTTGATGGAATGAAGGTGGGAGTTAGGGTTTGGGCAGTGGAGGGAGAGATAGAGAGAATAGAGAGAGGGGCAAGGGTATAAACGGGCAACGCTCTTGGGGTGGAAGAATGCAGTCTTCACGACTGACTGGATGACAGTTGGGCAGTGTCCTAGGCCCAACCATCTTCAGCTGCTTCATCAATGACCTTCCCTCCAACATAAGGTCAGAAGTGAGGATGTTCACTGATGACTGCATAGTGTTCAGTGCCATTCGCAACTCTTCAGATAATGAAGCAGTCCATGCCCGCATGCAACAAGACCTGGATGACGTTCAGGCTTGGGCTGATAAGTGGCAGGTAACATTCGTGCCCCACAAGTGCCAGGCAATGACTATCTCCAACAAGTGAGAGTCTAACCACCGCCTCTTGACATTCAACGGCATTATCATTGCCGAATCCCTCACCATCAACATCCTGGGGGTCACCATTGACCAGAAACTTAACTGGACCAGCCACATAAATACAGTGGCAACAAGAGCAGGTCAGAGGCTGGGTATTCTGCGGCGAGTGTCTCCCCTCCTGACTCCCCAAAGCCTTTCCACCATCTACAAGGCACAAGTAAGGAGTGTGATGGAATACTCTCCACTTGCCTGGATGAGTGCAGCTCCAACAACACTCAAGAAGCTCGACGCCATCTAGAACAAAGCAGCCCGTTTGATTGGCACCCCATCCACAACCTTAAACATTCACTCCCTCCACCACCGGCGTACCGTGGCTGCAGTGTGTACCATCTACAAGATGCACTGCAGCAACTCGCCAAGGCTTCTTCGGCAGCACCTCCCAAACCCGCGACCTCTTCCACCTAGAAGGACAAGGGTTGCAGGTGCATGGGAACACCACCACCTCCAAGTTCCCCTCCAAGTCACACACCATCCTGACTTGGAACTATATCGGCCGTTCCTTCATCGTCGCTGGGTCAAAATCCTGGAACTCCCTCCCTAACAGCGCTGTGGGAGCACCTTCACCACATGGACTGCAGCGGTTCAAGAAGGCGGCTCACCACCAGCTTCTCAAGGGGCAATTAGGGGATGGGCAATAAATGCTGGCCTTGCCAGCGACGCCCACAACCCATAAACAAATTTTTAAAGAGGTAGTAAAGTGCATCGCAGGATCAAGCTGGATGCTGAGGGCGTGGACAGCCGGCTCCTGCAGGAGATGTAGCTGGGGAGATTGATGGACGAGAGGCTTGTACATCTTGCTATGAAACCAAAAAAAAAAGTGATGGAATCACAAAACAGAAAATGCTGGAAACGCTGAGCAAGTCAGGCACAGCAGCTGTGGCGAGAAGTGACAAGTTAACATGTCAGGCAGAAACCTTTCATCAGAACTCATTCACTTGTCACTTCTCGCCACAGATGCCGTGCCCGATCTGCTGAACGTTTCCAGCATTCCCTGATTATTTCTTTCAGCCTCTCCAACCCTCTGCTGTATTTTTGTTTTATTACCAAAAAGAATGGCTTTGCATTTTTGCTGAGGTGGAGCTAGAGAAAATTTCGACTTGTCTGCGCTGCCTGAAAGCAGACTCAACAGTAACTTTCTGAAGGGAATTGGAGAAATACTTGAAAAGGAAACGTTTTTAGGGCTCTGGGGAAAGAGCAGGGGGGAGAGTGGGACTAATTGGAGAGCTCTTTCAAAGAGCCGGCACAGGCACGATGGGCCGAATGGCCTCCTTCCGCGCTGTAAGATTCTCTGATTCTATGATCCATGGCCTTGATGTTGGTGAGATAGTCGGGTAGATGAGTGGCAATCGCTGGGAGAGGTGGTGTTGGGTTTGATCAGCGCATGAGCGAGAGCTGATCCGCGGGTCTGTGAATGATGTCACCAAGGGTTAACGTGCCACAGCTAAACAGGACAAGGTGAACGAGCCAACATAAGAACAGGAGGAGGCCATTCAGCCCCTCGAGCCTGTTCCTACATTCAATTAGACCATGGCTGATCTGTGCCTTAACTCCATGTACAGGAAACTCTTTATTAACCGGCACCGATGGGACCGGCGTGGTGCCGGTTAATCCAAAAGTCCGGATAACGGAGAGTTATATCTCCCAACGTACGAGAGCCCCGTACACACTGACATGCGCCTGCATTCGGAGCTCTGTCTCCCCGGGGACCGCCAGCTGACCATCTGTCGTGTCCGCTGCCTACCCGGGCTGCACATTCCCCTCCCAATCTACACGCTCCGATACAAGGCAAACGCCTCGGGGTTTTTTTTAAAGTTAATTTTAAAGGAGAGATGAAGGAAAACCCCGGTTACCTACTCAAGAATTTTGCCAGTTAAGAGAGATTTCCGGATATTTGGGTGCCGGTTAATAAAGAGTTTACTGTACCATAACCCTTAATACCCTTTACCTAACAAAAAAATCTATCAATCTCAGTTTTGAAATTTTCAATTTACCTCCAACCTTAACAGCTTTTTGGGGGAGAGAGTTCCAGATTTCCACCACTCTTTGTGTGAAGAAGTGCTTCCTGACATCACCCCTGAACGGCCTGGCTCTAATTTTAAGGTTGTGCCCCCTTGTTCTGGACTCCCCCACCAGAGGAAATAGTTTCTCTCTCTCTCTACCCTATCAAATCCTTTAATCATCTTAAACACCTCGATTAGATCACCCCTGAATCTTCGATACTCGAGGGAAGATGAAATGAAACCTATATTGGTTCCCGGTCCGGCAACGCATCGATTTTAAAATTCTCATCCGTGTTTTCAAATCCCTCCACGGATTCGCCCTCCTCCCTATCTCTGTAACCTCCTCCAGCCCCACAACCCTCCGAGATCTCTGCGCTCCTCCAATTCTGGCCTCTTGCGCATCCCCCGATTTTAATCGCTCCACCATTGGCGGCCGTGCCTTCAGCTGCCTGAGCCCTAAGCTCTGGAATTCCCTCCCTAAACCTCTCCGCCTCTCCCTCCTCCTTTAAGAGGCTCATTAAAACCTACTCCTTAGACCTAGTTTTTACTTGTCACTTGCCCTAATATCCCCTTTATGCGGCTCGGCGTCAAATTCTGTCTGAAAATGCTCCTGTGCAGCGCCTTGGGACGTTTTACTGTGTTAAAGGCGCTATATAAATACAAGTTGTTATTGTTGAGAGTTCAAAAGGAATCTTTTTCCATGGAGCATTAGAAATTTGGAAACAGTGGAAACAGAACTCCAATAAAAAGAACTGCCCCAAGTTCTTTCCCGTACAAAGTCCTTTACATCCATCAATCCCCTTCCTTCTCGATTCCACTCTCTCAGGTGGACGTACAAGATCCCACGGCCACTATTTCGAAGAAGAGCAGGGGGAGTTCTCCCCGGTGTCCTGGGACCAATATTTATCCCTCAATCAACATCACTAAAATAGCTTATCTGGGTCATTATCACATTGCTGTTTGTGGGAGCTTGCTGTGCGCATATTGGCTGTCGCGTTTCCTACATTACAACAGTGACTGCACTTCAAAAAAACGTACTTCATTGGCTGTAAAGCACTTTGGGACATCCGGTGGTCCTGAAAGGCGCTGTAGAAATGCAAGTCTTTCTTTTTTTTATATAGGTTCCCACTGTCCCAGCAAATTTGGGTGGCAGCCGTGGCTCAGTTGGTAGCACTCTTGCCTCTGAGTCAGACGGTCGTGGGTACAAGCCCTACTCCAGCGATTCAAATACATAACCTACACCGACACTGACAGTGCAGTACTGAGGGAGCGCTGCACTATCGGAGATGGCGTCTTTCAGATTTTACATTAATCTGAGGCCCCCGTCTGCCCTCTTAGCTGGACGATAAAGATCCCATGGTACTATCTGAAGACGAGCAGGGGAATTCTCCCCGGTGTCCTGGACAATACTTATCTCGCAACCAACACCGAAAAAACAGATTATCTGGTCATTATCTCATTGCTGTTTGTGGGAGCTTGCTGTGCACAAATTGGCTGCTGCCTTTCCTACATTACAACAGTGACTTCACTTCAAAAAGTACTTCATTGGCCTGTAACGCATTTTTGGGATGTCCTGAGGTTGTGAAAGGCGTTGTATTAGGGTTTCCAACCCTACAGGATTGTCCTAAAGGATTAAAGGTTAATCTCGTGGACACTGCTGTGAGCTAATCCTGGAGAAAAATCATAGGGGCATTTAACAGGAAATTGTGAGATTTTTTTTTCATGAAAGAAATATTGGAAATGGGAAAGAGAAAAACTGTTTGTCCGGGCGGGGCAATTGGAGGCGGGAGGTCATGTGATGAAACCTCCAGGAATACTTCCATCCAGAGATTTATTTTAATTCATTCATGGGATGTGGGCGTCGCGGGCAAGGCCGGCATTTATTGCCCGTCCCTAATTGCCCTGGAGATGGTGGATCCGTCTTCTTGAACCGCTGCAGTCCCTGTGGTGGATTCGTTTGTAGCGGTTTGGTACAACTGAGTGTCTCGCTAGGCCGTTTAAAGGCAGTTAAGAGTCAACCACATGTGGGTCTAGAGTCACGTGCAGGCCAGACTGGGTAAGGACGGCAGATTTCCTTCCCTAAAGGACATAAGTGAACCATTTGGGTTTTTTCAACAATCCGACAGCTTCATGGTCACAATTACTGATACTCACTTTTTATTCCAGATTTATTTAACTGAATTCACATTCACAAACTACCGTGGTGGGTTTATGAACTCGCGTCTACCAGATTCTTACTCCAGGACTCTGGGTTACTAGTCTAGCAACGTAACCACTATGCTACCGCTGCTATATAAATACAAGTTCTTTCTTTAAGTGCACTGCCTGGTGTGACCCTGAATGATACAGAGCTGCCGTTCCATTGCCAACCTGCTTTGAGCTAACTGAGTTGGGGTTTTAACAGCTGGCCCCAGAATTCCTGATCACTTTGTGCAAGTGTCTGATCCAAGGTGGATGACGTCGGATGTGATGCCAGGTGGAATCTTGCCTCAGCAGATTAAATTAACTGGGTGGAGTCCACGACAGGGATAGGGCCGACTGCAGATTGTCTGTGGTGGAAGGTCACTGCTGGGCTGAGTAGCTTTTTCTTGCTCTGTGCGTTCTTACCCTCTGATCAGCAACTCTGTTTATCTGAGATTGTACAGCAAGATTCAGTGACTGCCTGAGTTAGAGGCTGGAATCTAATCGAGGGGTTCGGGGGGTTATATATAGAATAACAGATACCCGGGAGTGAGTTACAGGCTGGAATCTAATCGAGGGGTTCAGGGGGTTTATATATAGAATAACAGATACCCGGGAGTGAGTTACAGGCTGGAATCTAATCGAGGGGTTCAGGGGGTTTATATATAGAGTAACAGATACCCGGGAGTGAGTTACAGGCTGGAATCTAATCGAGGGGTTCGAGAGGTGGTTTATATATAGAATAACAGATACCCGGGAGTGAGCTACAGGCTGGAATCTAATCGAGGGGTTCAGGGGGTTTATATATAGAATAACAGATACCTGGGAGTGAGTTACAGGCTGGGATCTAATCGAGGGGTTCGGGGGGTTTATATATAGAATAACAGATACCTGGGAGTGAGTTACTGGCTGGAATCTAATCGAGGGGTTCGGGGGGTTTATATATAGAATAACAGATACCCAGGAGTGAGTTACAGGCTGGAATCTAATCGAGGGGTTCAGGGGGTTTATATATAGAATAACAGATACCCGGGAGTGAGTTACAGGCTGGAATCTAATCGAGGGGTTCAGGGGGGTTTATATATAGAATAACAGATACCCGGGAGTGAGTTACAGGCTGGAATCTAATCGAGGGGTTCAGGGGGTTTATATATAGAATAACAGATACCCGGGAGTGAATTACAGGCTGGAATCTAATCGAGGGGTTCGAGAGGTGGTTTATATATAGAATAACAGATACCCGGGAGTGAGCTACAGGCTGGAATCTAATCGTGGGGTTCAGGGGGTTTATATATAGAATAACAGATACCTGGGAATGAGTTACAGGCTGGGATCTAATCGAGGGGTTCGGGGGGTTTATATATAGAATAACAGATACCCAGGAGTGAGTTACAGGCTGGAATCTAATCGAGGAGTTCGGGGGGTTTATATATATAATAACAGATACCCAGGAGTGAGTTACTGGCTGGAATCTAAGCGAGGGGTTCGGGGGGTTTATATATAGAATAACAGATACCCGGGAATGAGTTGCAGGCTGGAATCTAATCGAGGGGTTCGGGGGTTTATATATAGAATAACAGATACCCGGGAGTAGGTTACAGGCTGGAATCTAATCGAACGGTTCGGGGGGTTTATATATAGAATGACAGATACTCGGGAGTGAGTTACAGGCTGGAATCTAATCGAGGGGTTCGGGGGGGGGTTTATATATAGAATAACAGATACCCGGGAGTGAATTACAGACTAGAATCTAATCGAGGGGTTCGGGGAAGTCTATATAGAGAATAACAGATACCCGGGAGTGAGTTACAGGCCGGAATCTAATCGAGGGGTTCGGGGAGTTTATATATAGAATAACAGATACCGAGAGAGAGTTATAGGCTGGAATCTAATCGAGGGGTTCGGGGTTTTTATATTTAGAATAACAGATACCCGGGAGTGAGTTACAGACTGGAATCTAATCAAGGAGTTCGGGGAGGTCTATATATAGAATAACAGATACCCGGGAGTGAGTTACAGGCCGGAACCTAATCGAGGGGTTCGGAGGGTGTATATATGGAATAACAGATACCCGGGAGTGAGTTACAGGCTGGAATCTAATCGAGTGGTTCGGGGGGTTTATATATAGAATAACAGATACCCGGGAGTGAGTTACAGGCTGGAATCTAATCGAGGGGTTCGGGGGGTTTATATATAGAATAACAGATACCTGGGAGTGAGTTACAGGCTGGAATCTAATCGAGGGGTTCGAGAGGTGGTTTATATATAGAATAACAGATACCCGGGAGTGAGTTACAGGTTGGAATCTAATCAACGGGTTCGGGGGGTTTATATATAGAATAACAGATACCCGGGAGTGAGTTACAGGCTGGAATCTAATTGAGGGGTTTGGGGGCTGTATATGTTGATTAAATGTGATATCGTGTTCTAGTGCCACTTAATAACAGATGCTCACCACATCAACTAGCTTTATTTATGTTGCCCTGACCTGTCCAGTTTGAGCAGAATATTAAGAAGAGATTTCATAATACCCAGCAAATAATGGAAATCTGAAATAAAATCAGAAAACTCACCTGCACAGCACCTGAACGAGGAAGAGATGGGTTAATATTTCAGCTGGGACCCTTATCTCAGGACTGACCCTTCCTGTGATGTGTGGTCGGAATATCAGAGAGGCGTCTATTTTCATACAATTGTCGAATCTCACAGCACAGAAGGAGGCCATTCGGCCCATCGAGCCTGTGCTGGCTCTTTGAAAGATCAGTCGTGCTCAGTCCCACATCCCCGCTTTTTGTCCCTAACCCTGTGAGTTCCTCATCCTCAAGAACCCGTCCAACTCCCTTTTAACATTATTGATGGAATCCGCTTCCACCACCTTTTCAGGTCGAGCATTCCAGATCCCCACAACTCTCTGAGTGAAAAACATTCCCCTCTAGATCTTTTGCTAATGATTTTAACCAATTTTGCGAATGATCAGAGCCCTCAGCGGATGCCAGATTTTGCTCCTCCATGTTTAAATTTAACACCTTTCGTTTTCTCTGCTTGCCCCCCCCCCCCCCCCCCAGTTTCGCAGGAAGGCGATGAATCGGAGGCGGGCGCGTGGACTGTCTCTCGGGATGCTGACCGCCGTACTGGTTATATGGTGGCAGCCGGTCAGAGCACAGGCACAAGGTAAGGAACTGGCTTTCCCTTCTTTGCACTGTCTTCTGGTTGATTGCCGGTGCTCCCGGCTCCTGGTTGGCTATTTGTGGTTTGAGGCGCTGTCCTTGGGAGATTGGTTTGGCACCAGATTGGGTGCCGTCGTGTCAACGGGGAAACGATGGGAGAGTCTGTGCTGGTGATGTGTCTGCTGTTGGGTTGTATGATGGGGAAATGGCTACTGCAACAGACCCAGAGCCTTTGAGCATCAAACCTTGCTTCTTCTATCGTCCATTCTCTGTGTTCACGTTGATTCAAAGGGCAACTTTCAGAGGTACCATCTGACTTGGCTGATGAAAGATAAGGAAATGCCTAGTTGTGGAATGAGTCTCGGTATTCTGCTCACCTTCCATTGTCATCTTCAACGTGTCCAGGAATTGGAAACTAACCAAAACTGGTCTAACACATCTCCTAACCTGTGACGGTGAATTGGGGAGGGAGTAGAGTTTTTCATTAAAATCGGCAAAGCAACTGGATTTGCGACACACGAACCTTGTAATCTGCAAATCGAGATGTTCGGTGAATCTAATCGAGGGGATCGGGGGGTTTATATATAGAATAACAGATACCCGGGAGTGAGTTACAGCTTAGAATGTATTCATGAGATTTGGATGGTTTAATTATTGAATAATGGATATCTGGGTGTGTAATGTTGAACATGATGCGGTTTCTTATTACGTAAATGCGTACTGTTCATTGGACACTCTATTCTCCTCCATTTGTGTTTGCCTCTCTCCAGAGCTGTAGTTTTTCTCAAGGCACTTGTACTCTCTCTGGTGGGGAGCTGGAAGGCTCCAGCTCGGAGCTGGCCCCAGCTCGGAGCTGGCCCCAGCGCGGAGCCAGCCCCACCGCAGGGAGTCAGCAGGATATTGGATTGATATCTGCATACAATAAAGAAAAAGAGCACACAGCAAGTGGAAGAGTTGGTTTGCTGGACTGGTTAACTGAACGTAATAAAGTGAGGGTTGTGGATCGATCCACTCAGGAGATTACAATCCACTCCTTCCCACATTGGAGGCCAATTATAAAACATTTCCTGATCTACCCAGGAAATGCTGCATCATCACCTGTGCCAGCTCCCAGCTCTCAATGTTAGAGGGAGATTTCCTATCTCCATTCTTCGATTGACCTGTGCATTTGGGAGGCTTGCTTGCACCATCAACAACAACAGCAACTTGCATTTATGTAGCGCCTATTACGTAGAAAAACGTCCCTGGATCTTCAGACAAAAATGGCCGCCGAGCCCAAGGCAGAGATATTGGGGCAGGTGGCTAAACGCTTGGTCAATGAGGTGGGTTTTGAGGAGCGTCATAAAGGAGGAGGGAGATGTGGAGAGTCAGAGAGGGTTAGGGAGAGAATTCTTCAGCTCCTGCAGAAACTCTGCTGCTCGTGTCCTATCCTGAGCCAAGTCCTGCTCACTCATCGTGTCCTCACTCATTGGCTCCGACTCCCCCAACACCTCAAATTTAGAATCCTTGCTTATAAATCCCTCCATGGGCTTGGTGCTCCTCTTGAAGGGAAAAAATATATCAGGGCTATGGGGAAAGAGCAGGGGGAGAGTGGGACTAATTGGATCGCTCTACCAAAGAGCCGGCACAGGCACGATGGGCCGACTGGCCTGCTGTGCTGTATCTTTCTATGATTCTCAGTAACCTTCTCCACCCTCCCATCCAAACCTCCCATTTGCTCTGACTCCAGTCTCTTGTGCATGCCTCCCGCTCTTCGCTCCACCATTGGCGGCCGTGCCTTCACCCTCCTAGGCCTCACTCGCTGGAATTCCCTCCCGAAACTCCTTCACCTCTCCACCACGCTCTCCTCCTTTAAGACCCTCCTGAAAACCCAGATCTTTGACCAAGCTTTTGGTCACCCCCCCCCTCCTAATATCGCCTCCATTGGCACAGTGTCCATTTTTGCACCCTCCACCTCAACATAATTTATTGGCATTACTGGTGCTACATACATGCAAGTTGTCGATGCTGCTGTTGATGACTAGTCTTGCGCTGTTACCATTGGAAACAAACTTTGTTAAAATCCTCTTTCGATGCACACTTCCCTTCAGGGCAGTTCTGAGCGAGAAACCTTTTCCTTATGTTTCTATTCATCCCTTCAGTCCCTTTCTCTCTCTCTCTGGTTTTTAGCTTTCACACATGTTCAGAGGCTGTGCAATGGGTACTAGTTAATTTTTTTGGATCTTTTTATTTGTCCTCTTGGGTAGCAACGGGGGCAAGTGTTGAACTGAATAAATGAGCCTGTGCTCAATCATGAGAAAGGATTAAATCACCTTCCCTTGCAATCGTGTGGATGTTGAGCCCTGAGGGGAGAGGTCGGATTGAAACTAGCATGAATGAACTGGCTGTAACTGATCAAATTATATAGAGCTTGGTCTGAGAGCACCATGTGGGGATCCATAGAGCAGTATGCACAGCATTCAATCCAATGCCAGCTGTTTTCCATAAGAAGTGTAAACAAGCAGAAGGACCTTTCCTGGGCTGTGTGAGCTGCGCCTGGAAGCCAGTTAAAGGGTAAAATAAACAGAGACCTGGGAGCACACAACAGATCTGCACTCTCAGTCTGGGAGCAGGATATGGGCCTACACTCTCAGTCTGGGATGAGGATATGGGCCTACACTCTCAGTCTGGGATGAGGATATGGGCCTACACTCTCAGTCTGGGAGCAGGATATGGGCCTATACTCTCAGTCTGGGAGCAGGATTTGGGCCTACTCTCAGTCTGGGAGCAGGATATGGGCCTACACTCTCAGTCTGGGATGAGGATATGGGCCTACACTCAGTTTCGGAGCAGGATATGGGCCTACACTCTCAGTCTGGGAGCAGGATTTGGGCCTACTCTCAGTCTGGGAGCAGGATATGGGCCTACACTCTCAGTCTGGGATGAGGATATGGGCCTACACTCAGTTTCGGAGCAGGATATGGGCCTACACTCTCAGTCTGGGAGCAGGATTTGGGCCTACTCTCAGTCTGGGAGCAGGATATGGGCCTACACTCTCAGTCTGGGAGCAGGATATGGGCCTACACTCTCAGTCTGGGAGCAGGATCTGGGCCTACACTCAGTTTCGGAGCAGGATATGGGCCTACACTCTCAGTCTGGGAGCGGGATTTGGGCCTACTCTCAGTCTGGGAGCAGGATCTGGGCCTACACTCAGTTTCGGAGCAGGATATGGGCCTACACTCTCAGTCTGGGAGCAGGATTTGGGCCTACTCTCAGTCTGGGAGCAGGATATCTCGTAAATCCATCACGAGAGACGTAAATCCGGAGTGAAATAAAGCATTAATCGTGAACTCGCGATGGAACGCCTAAATCTCAGGATCTAAAACGTCGATTTGCGCATGCGCGAAGAAGATGCGCGACTTGCGCATGAAGATACGGCGATTGATATTATTAGTGAAATCACAAACAAGTTCTTTTGCATTTGCAATTTTGCTGAAATGCCCGCCAGAGGAAATCATTATGACGGCATTTACTATGTCATTG
This sequence comes from Squalus acanthias, assembly GCA_030390025.1. Classification (NCBI taxonomy): domain Eukaryota; kingdom Metazoa; phylum Chordata; class Chondrichthyes; order Squaliformes; family Squalidae; genus Squalus; species Squalus acanthias. The sequence continues at coordinate 9,628 of JASTWF010001829.1, read as the reverse complement.
CCCATAGCGACCAGAGCAATACATCTTTTGTTGGTGACCATATTTGCCGTAAACATCCGATGACCTAGCGGTGGTCATTAACAACGGTTTTTCTAGAATCCCTTTCAAAGCAGGCAAACTTCCACCTTCTAGTAAACCAGCGTTGGCTGGTGGCTTCAGTGTCCGGCCATTCCCTGCTAAATGTGGCATTAAAACTGGCCGGCGCTCGGCTCCTGCAGATATCATTTCTGGGTAAGTATTCCATACAAGATGCTAAACTTCGAGTGAAGTTTAACTGAAGAATGCGTCGAACTTGCTAATAGCCCACTGTCTGTGCAAACTTCTACATACGCAGTTGGATTGTAGCCATTGCTGCGATATGGGTTTATATTTTGTTTTTGCTTGTAGCACAAAGAACGTTCCAACAAATTAACAGCCATTTTTTTGACACCTAATCCCAGTCTTTCCTGGTCTGTTGTGGTTTAATTACACTGGTACATTGAAGAGCGTTGAACACTGGCTTACAGGTTATGTTATCTCGAAGAAGGATATTAATTGGCCAGAAGTTGAAAACAGCAACAACAACTTGTATTTATATAGCGCCTTTAACCTAGTGAGACGTCCTAAATCGCTTCACAGGAACGATTATCAAACAAAATTTGACAGCGAGCCACATAAGAAGAAATTAGGGCAGGTTGTGGCGGATCGCCACCTAAACGGGCATAATCCACTTTTCCGTCCGTGGACAAAATATCGGGCACCTTGCCTTTAAGGCAGGAGAAAAGGAGTGGGCGGGGCCTCAGGGTTTTGCCAGAGAATTCTGGGAGCAGTTGGTTTCAGCCATTTTGGGGACCATGCAGTTGTATTAAAAAGTCTTTGTTTTCCACACATGGATTCAGTCTTAATTCGTGTTTCGCGGCAGCCTCAACAAGGTGACCAAAAGCTTGGTCAAAGAGGTAGGTTTAAAGGAGTGTCTGAAAGGAGGAGAGAGAGGTAGAGAGGTTTAGGGAGGGAATTCCAGAGCTTGGGGCCCAGGCAGCTGAAGGCACGGCCGCTAATGGTGGAGCGATGGAAATCGGGGATGCTCAAGAGGCCAGAATTGGAGGAGCGCAGAGATCTCAGGGGGTTGTGGGGCTGGAGGTGGTTATGTTCCAGAAAGAGTGAGGGTCAAAAGCAGAGCGATGCCGGCGTGCGAGTGACGCGACAGCAGGGCCACCGATCCACTACCCCTGCTCCTATTTCTTATGTTTTTCTGTCAGTAATCGGTTAGTGACAGCCGAATGCGCTTCCTGTCTGGGAGCAAAGGTCGCGGAATGCGCTTCCTGTCTGGGAGCAAAGGTCAGTGAGGGGTCGGACAAAAAATAGCAACTCATGATTTCTATACCAAATCTCATGATTTTTAAGATTTTGTCCCTTGATTTACACTGGTACATTGAAGAGTGTTGGCATTACTGGGCTATGGGCCTACACTCACAGTCTGGGAGCAGGACAATCCCCCTTTGCTTGTATAATGACAGCCATGCTGCCACCAGGAACATCATCGAGCAGACCATCGGCTTATTGAAGCAACGGTTCCGCTGCCTTGACTGCACGGAAGGAGCCCTCCAGTACTCGCCAGAGCAGATGTCCCATTTTGTGGTGGTCTGCTGCATGCTCCACAACTTAGCCATCATGAGGGCACAGCATCAATTTTGCAAATCGGGTGGTCAGTGAGCATTGCACACTCACTGACGTCACAATCTACCTGGCGTTGATGTTCCCGGTGATACCTCTTACTGGCAGTGTTACAAGGGGGCTGGATTTGGCGTGCAGCACTGGATTCACCTCTCCCCAATGATAATGGTCTAGTGCCCCATTAGCACCATTCACGAAGGGGAGAAACTTTTCCCCCATGGTCAATGATACTAGCTTTTTATCTCAGATGTATTTAATTAACTGAATTTAAATTCCCCAGCTGCTGTGGTGGGATTTGAACTCATGGCTGGATTTTGATACTGGGGCGGGTTGGGGTCATGTCATCCACTTTTCATGTTATCCACCCGATTGCAATTGGATGTGGGAGATTGATGCGATTTTCACCTAATTGGGCAATTGAGTTCCAGCATGTGGGAACCCATGAACCAATTAGTGTTTTCAGTCTGAAAGTCACCTCTGATGATGTTATCATTGCTGCTGCATTGCAGGTCTGCAAAGACTGCCTGGCCTTTGCTGTGAGAGGACCTGAAAACAAAATGAGCAGCAGCAGCCCTAGGTATGCTCCGAGATATTTTTCCTACTACTTCTCCATTGTAATAGTGGACCTGTAGCTGATAGTCAGCTTTCGAAATGTACTACCGCCAGGTTTCACAATCGTGGTTCAGAACAGGCGTGCTTCACGTAGAACAAGGGTTAAAATCACAAAGGCCTTTCAAAATGGCATTATGGAGCCAATTTAGTGCTTGTTAAGGGCCTTAACAGCCTATCCCGCCTTTTAGAGGCGGGACGGAGTCGGGACCAGCAGACACGAGTTAATGAAAATTGCGTGGAGGTGGGATGGAGGCGGACTTGTGCCCGCCCGCCAGTTTTCGCAATTTTAACCCCCCACACGCCTCCAAACCCGCCTCCACGGGTCAATGAAAATCCAGCCCATAGTCTCTGGATCATTAGGCCTGGCCGCAGGAATACTAGTCCAGTAACATAACCACTAAGCTACCGTTCCTGTTTCAGGTTGTGAAAGATATAGAGGATAAACATCAAGAAGGCGGCCATTTGGCCCTTGTGCTCTTTGGTAGAACAATCCGAAATGACTCCCAATAGAACACACCTGCAAAGCCATAATCTTTACAACTGCTGACTGACCCGCCGATGCATTTCCGGCACTTTCTATTTGCTCTCCAGATTTCCCGCATCTGTAGTTTCCCTGTTTTGTTTTACCACCGGCGCACGCGTGGGTTGGCGGGCAGCGGAGGTCCGCAGCAGCGGCGCTGGTGACTTTGTTCGTAATGTGGCTCAAGCATGAGCTCAGCCCACTTGTGCATTCGGTGCAAGCGCCGTAGCGTGCAAGAGAGGAGGATGGTATGGGCGTGTCGTGGTCACGTTGTACGCAGTGTGGCACAACACAAGCCCATTCACCCAGTGAAAGTGCGGACCAACATCGGTCCTTCGCTGTAGCGCGTCTTTCGTTGACATTTTGCAAGGACACCAAAAAAAAGCAAACTCAACTTAGGTACAATCCTAGCCCTGGAGTGGTCAGACGGGACCACCAAGTGGACTTAATGGTAAGAGGGGGTGGGGTTTGGAAAATTCAGGGGCTAAATATGATAACTCATCCGAAACAGCTCACACCTCTGACAGCGCAGCACTCCCTTAGCACTGCACTGGGAGTGTCCGCCGAGATGACATGCTCAAATCTCTGGAGTGGGGACTTGAACCCACAACTTTCTGACTCAAAGTTGAGAGTGCTACCCACTGAGCCACGGCTGACACCTAATCCCGCCTAATCTAATTGCTGAAAATCCTGAGGCCAATTGGAGTTTAATTGTAGATTGGCGGGTGCTTATAAATTTTTGGCTCTAGGTTGGGTGAAACCAGCAGGAAATGACTATCCTATTTATATTCTTTTGACACTTTGGAGTGCGATTTCTAAAGCCTAATGGACGCAACTTTCATGCAAGACATGGTTTAATCGAGTTTAATTTGGAATGGAATGCGGAGTTGCTAATTGGAGAGCTGTACCAAAGAGCAAGCACAGGCACGATGGGCCGAATGGCCACCTTCTGTACTGTGATACTATGATTCTATGTTGCCGGGGTCTAGAAGCTATATGTGACAGGCGTTGACTCTCAGTCACTGCGACTCCTGATCCATCTCAAATCCTGCCGGGATTTTTCACAAATTGAGGATTTATGCCAATTGAATTTATCAAGCTGCGAACCTTGATGGGACTGTTTAATTTGTATCTCACAGCCCCCCCTCTATGAAGAAACCCAGCTGCCGCTTTGTAAAGTGTACCCAGGCTGCACCGTTCTTCAAATTAACGAAGCTTCTCTAAATGATTGGCTGGGTCGATGCCAGGTTTGGCTCAGTGGGTAGCCTGTGAATCAGAAGGCTGTGGGTTCAGAGTCTCACTCCCAAGATTTGAGCACCAAATCCAGGCTGGATGCTCCCAGTGCCAGTACTCTGGGAGCGCTGCACTGCCAGAGATGCCGTCTTTCGGATCCAGACGTTAAACTGAGTCCCCCGTCTGCCCTCTCGGGTGGACGTAAAAGATTCCCGTGGAACTATTTCGAAGAAGAGCAGGGGCGTTATCCCCGGTGTCCTGGGCCAACATTGTTCCGAATGTGCCAAGCTAACCTCTTGATGTGTGCCTCCGTGCAGTAACTTGAACAGAATGTAGCGTTGCCTGTGCGTTTAAGTTGAACAGATATTTTAAATTCAGTGATTTTGTGCTGTCCTGAATTTTAAGTGCCTCTCAGCTTATTGAAAGAATACACTTTGAGTAATGGAGCAGTCAGCGTCTCTGCTTTGAAAAATTATACATTTTTAAAAATAGTTTTTGTTTCAAGGTCAGGATTTTTAGCACAGTGCTCTTTGCGAGCTCAATTTGTTAAGTTCCCAGAAAGGAAGCTTTGGGCAATTATGAGGAACCTTAATGGGTTACAAAGAAGGAACTAGACAGGTCACCAAATGGGATTCAATGCACCGAGGGAACACGGTGAGTAGGTGGGCTAGTTGTTGCAGCGTCTTCTTCTGCTTGAAACTGTTACTCTGTCACTAAGTCACCACGAGGTCACAGTTCACCTGCTGACCAGGTTTAGGAACAGGCAGGTGTGGGCCTCAGTTTAGCCTCTCATCTAAAGCACGGCAGCTCGAACAATGCAGCACTCCCTCAGCAACACTCCTTACATAATGTGCTGGAGTCTTAATTGATCTTTGCCCCAAATTTTTTTGGTTGTTGCCTCATTCTCGGGATATGGGCAGGGCCGGCATTTATTGCCCATCCCCTGGTTGCCCCTCGAGAAGGTGGTGGTGAGCCGCCTTCTTGAACCGCTGCAGCCCCGTATGGTGAAGGTGCTCCCACTGTGCTGTTAGGGAGGGAGTTCCAGGATTTTGACCCAGCGACGATGAAGGAACGGCCGATATATGTCCAAGCTAGGATGGTGTGTGACTTGGAGGGGAACTTGGAGGTGGTGGTGTTCCCATGCGCCTGCTGCCCTTGTCCTTCTAGGTGGTGGAGGTCGTGGGTTTGGGAGGTGCTGCCGAAGAAGCCTTGTCGAGTTGCTGCAGTTCATCTTGTAGATGGTACACACTGCAGCCACAGTGCGCCGGTGGTGGAGGGAGTGAATGTTTAAGGTGGTGGACGGGGTGCTGATCAAGCGGGCTGCTTTGTCCTGGATGGTGTCGAGCTTCTTGAGTGTTGTTGGAGCTGCACTCATCCAGGCAAGTGGAGAGAATTCCATCACACTCTTTGACCATTTGGCGAGGTGATCATAGGTCGCCAACCATCCAGGATTGACCTGGAGTCTCCAGGAATTAAAGATTAATCTCCTGGACACTGCAGCGAGCAAACCAGGAGAAAAGTCATAAAAGCATTAGAAAAAGAATTGTGTGTGCTTTTTTCAATTTCTTTGAACACTTCCATTTATTAATTATAAATGTTTTTGGAGATGTGAGATAAAAGACTGTTTGACTGATAGTCAAGAGTCATCCAACCCAGTAACAAGGTATCTGTTCTCTTTCCAATTGGCCGGGGAAGGTGGGGCGCCGTGAGGATGGACATGTCGGGCAACCAATGGCATGTGTGTGGGGGGCGGAGCTATTGGACACTGGAGCAAAGAAGGAGACATTAGGACAGGTGACCAAAAGCTTGCTGAAAGAGGAAGGCTTTAAGGAAAGTCTTAAGGGAGGAGAGAGAGGAGGAGAGGTTTAGGGAGCGAATTCCAGAGCTTCGGGCCTCGGCCACTGAAGGCACGGCCACCAATGGTGGAGCGATAGAAATCAGGGATGGGCAAGAGGCCAGAATTGGAGGAGAGCAGAGATCTCGGAGGGTTGTAGGACTGGAGGAGGTTACAGAGATAGGGAGGGGGCGAGTCCATGGAGGGATTTGAAAACAAGGATGAGAATTTCAAAATCGAGGCTTTGGTGGATCGGGAGCCAATGTCGGTCAGCGAGCACAGGGGGTGATGGGTGAATGGAACTCGATGCGAGTTAACACTCGGGAAGATATCAATTTGGAACTGTCTTTATTGATCCCAGTTCCTTCGGATAAGAATTCCTGCTCTGCGAATGAGACCTTTATCTCCATTAATTTGGCGTTTGTTCTGAAGCGATATCTGAGACATGTACAGTCGGCTGGAAGAGGTGATGGAAGTCCCTTAGCTGTTCTATTTATTACTGAGAGGTTATAACTATCAGGAAAGACTGAACAGGCTGGGGCTCTTTTCTCTAGAAAAGAGAAGGCTGAGAGGTGACCTGATAGAGGTCTTTAAGATTATGACAGGGTTGACGTAGAGAAGATGTTTCCACTTGTAGGGAAACCAAAACTAGGATCAATAAAGAAGACGCTCCTGGTCCCTCGAAGATTAAGAAATGTTACTTAACTCGGTCTCTTCTGGCCACTCTCCTGTATCCCGCCAGGTTTCTCCGGCAGCTTCGACACTGCGTGAGCCTCCTCCCTCCCCCCCCCCCCCCCCCCCGGAGTCTTGGCTAAATTCACATCACGGTGCTGATGATATCTGGGTGGAGACAGGCCGGTGTCAGGCTGGTAAATGGATTCGGCAGATTTTAACCTCTTCCCCCACGCATCATTCCCGCTCGGCTGGGAAGGAGGTGGGGCAGTGGGGTGGGGCGGTGATTTAAAATTGGCTCCTGTGCATCTACCCTCCAATACCATGGAGAGTGGCAGGACTGGAGTTGCCAAGAGAACAAAATGTGCTGTCATCAACACTGACGTGTGTTAGTGTAGTGACTTTCTTGCCAATGAACTTAACAGGGAAAGGTGATGGGCAGCGAATAGGAGGTAGGTAGAGGAGGTGACCAAGAGCACAGCCAAAGCGGTAAGTTTGAGGAGGCTTTTCATAAAAGGTTGAGGACGAGAAGTGGCCGGGCGTAATGACTGAAGGCCCTGCCATTGACGGTGGGATGGAGGGAGAGGGAAAGATACAGGGGGAGGAGTAGAGGGTGTGAAGAGTGGAGAGGTTGGGTGGAGTAAGATCACGGTGGGATTTGAAATTGATAATGAGCATATTAAAGGTGCTTCAGTGGGGGGCACTGGAGGGTGGTTGAACGGGACTTTGTGCGGGATTTCAGGCAGCTCCAGATGAAACTAAGTTTGTGTGGAATGGTGCCGGGGAGTTCAAGAGAGAGAGAGAGAAAAGAAAAGAAAGGCTTGCATTTCTACAGCGCCTTTCACCACCCCAGGACGTCCCAAAGAGCTTTACAGCCAATGAAGTACTTTTTGAAGTGTAGTCACTGTTGTAATGTTGGAAATGTGGCAGCTAATTTATGCACAGCAAGCTCCCACAAACAGCAATCTGATAATGACCGGATAATCTGTTTTTTTAATGATTTTTAAAGAGTCTGCTCTCAGGTAGACTTAAAAGATCCCACGGCACTATTTCGATAGAAGAGCAGGGGAGTTCTCCCCGGTGTCCTGGCCAATATTTATCCCTCTATCGACATCACTAAAACAACAGATGATCTGGTCATTATCACATTCCTGTTTGTGGGAGCTTGCTGTGCGCAACTTGGCTGCCGCGGTTCCTACATTACAACAGTGACTACACTTCAAAAGTACTTCATTGGCTGTAAAGTGCTTTGGGACATCCTGAGGTGGTGAAAGGCGCTATAGAAATTCAAGTCTTCCCAAAGTCTTTTCAGAAAGAAACAGGACACTCGGCCCAACTGGTCTGTGCCGGTGATTATGCTCCACTCGATCCTCCTCTCACCCTATCTGGAGGTCAAAGTTGGAAGACCAAAGGCTATAGGAGGTGACCTGAGGCCGGAGAAGGTTGCAGAGATGGAGAGATTAGAAGATGGGGATGTTAAATGTAATGCTTGATCAGGGTGAGGTCTGGGGTGTATAACCTACTGGATGCAAGCCTGCACTTTCTAATATAAATATATTTTTGAAATGCTTCAAAATAATAATCACTAATTAGTGAAGCATTTCCTAACGATGGTTTTCCCTTGAAGAATGGGAGGTACCCAAGTATAACACAAGCCCATCTGTCCTCCCATCTTCTATTTGATTTCTGCGCTCTCAGTTGCGATCTGATAGCTTATCATGTAAGGCCTCAGTGTCCCATGGCGATGTACATGGAAATATTTCATTAGATGTGCATATGATTAATGAAGTACGCAGTTCATCAAGGCTTCTCGCCAAGGTGGTGTGGTGAGTGAGCTTAAGGATGACTACAGACAAGAATCGGGAGAGGAACGCCCAGAGTTTCCAAGAGCAGTACAGAGTAGGTGGGCCTCTGGGATCTCTGATTGGAACTAAAGAGGCCTCTGGTTGGTTCAGACAGATCTGGGGGGGACTCTTATTGGTGTCGGTGGGACTGGGAGACTCTAAAAATTGGACCAAGAAAGCGAGGATTGTTAATTGGAATAAATGAGTCCAGGTTGTTAATTGGATGGGGAGATGGGCTGGTGGGGCGTGGGATTCCTAATTGGAGTAGGTGGGATTGAAATAGATGGGCTGGAGAGAGGGGGGTCTCTAATTGGAGTCGTTAGACTGGTGTCTCTAATTGATGTAGCTGGGCTGCGTATCTCGGTGAAGTAGGTGGCCCGCGGATCTTTAATTACAGTGGGGTGGAGGTCTTTAATTGCTCTAGGTGAGTAGGAGGTCTCCAATTGGAATAAATGTGCTGGGGGTGGGGGGCTTTAATTGGAGTAGGCGAACTGCAGTTGCTAATTGGAGTAGGTGGGCAAAGGTTGCTATGCAACAGCTTTTCCTAAACTCTACTGCGTCCTAACATCGGGGACGCGCTGACTCCACTCGGTTGCTTTTCTTCAACCACACTTTCCTGAAGGGGACCGATTCCTGCAAAGATTTAGCTCCACAGGACATTGTTGCTCATCGGCATTCACTTTGTGTGTGTGTGAGAGAGTGAGTGAGTGTGTGTGTGTGTGTGTGAGAGTGTGTGTGAGAGTGTGTGTGAGAGTGTGTGTGAGAGTGTGTGTGTGTGTGAGAGTGTGTGTGAGAGTGTTTGTGAGAGAGTGTGAGAGTGTGTGTGTGAGAGTGTGTGTGAGAGTGTTTGTGAGAGAGTGTGAGAGTGTGTGTGTGAGAGTGTGTGTGTGAGTGTGTGTGTGAGAGTGAGAGTGTGAGAGTGTGTGTGTGAGAGTGTGTGTGTGAGAGTGTGTGTGTGAGAGTGTGTGTGAGAGTGTGTGTGAGAGTGTGTGTGTGAGAGTGTGTGTGAGAGAGTGTGAGAGTGTGTGTGTGAGAGTGAGAGTGTGAGAGTGTGTGTGTGAGAGTGTGTGTGAGAGTGTGTGTGAGAGAGTGTGAGAGTGTGTGTGTGAGAGTGTGTGTGAGAGAGTGTGAGAGTGTGTGTGTGAGAGTGTGTGTGAGAGAGTGTGAGAGAGTGTGAGAGAGTGTGAGAGTGTGTGTGTGAGAGTGTGTGTGAGAGAGTGTGAGAGTGTGTGTGTGAGAGTGAGTGTGTGTGTGAGAGTG
>JASTWF010001828.1:0-56502 GCA_030390025.1 Squalus acanthias | reverse complement strand
TTGATATCTTCCTGCAGTCTACAGCTTTCTTCTTCATTATCCACCACACGGCCAATTTTTATATCATCTGCAAACTGCTTAATCATACTTCCTACATTCAAGTCCAAATCATTGATATATACTACAAAAAGCAAAGGACCCAGTACTGAGCCCTGCGGAACCCCACTGGGAACAACCTTCCAGTCACAAAAACACCCTTCGACCATTACCCTTTGTTTCTTGCCTCTGAGCCAATTTTGCATCCAATGTGCCACTTTGCCTTGGATCCCATGGGCTTTTATTTTCGTGACCACTCTGCCATGCAGGATCTTATCAAAAGCCTTGCTAAAATCCATATAGACTACATCAAATGCACTACCCACATTGACCCTCCTTGTTACCTCCTCAAAAAATTCAATCAAGTTAGTCAGATACAACCTTCCCTTAACAAATCCATGGTGACTGTCCCTGATTAATCCGTGTCTTTCTAAATGAAGATTTATCCTGTCCCTCAGAATTTTTTCCAATAATTTTCCCACTACCGAAGTTAGGCTGACTGGCCTGTAATTATTCAATCTATCCCTTTCTCCCTTTTTAAACAACGGTACCACGTTAGTAGTCCTCCAGTCCTCTGGCATCACACCTGTAGCCAGAGAGGATTGGAAAATGATGGTCAGAGCCTCTGCTATTTCCTCTCTTATTTTTCTTAACAATCTGAGATACATTTCATCTGGGCCTGGGGATTTATCCACTTTCAAAAATGCTAAACCCCTTAATACTTCTTCTTTCAGTATGTTTATTTCATCTAATATTTCATACTCCTCCTCCCTGATCGCAATGTCTGCATCGTCCCTCTCTTTTGTGAAAACAGACGCAAAGTATTCATTAAGAACCATACCCACGTCTTCCGCCTCCACACACAAGTTACCTTTAATGGTCCCTAATAGGCCCTACTCTTACTTTAGTTATCCTCTTGCTCTTAATGTATTTATAAAACATCTTTGGGTTTTCCTTGATTTTACTTGCCAATATTTTTTCATGCCCTCTCTTTGCTTTCCTAATTTCCTTTTTAATTTCACCCCTGCACTTTCTATACTCCTCTAGGATTTCTGCAGTATTGAGCCCTCGGTATCTGTCATAAGCTTCCCTTTTTTTCTTTATCCTTCCCTGTATGCCCCTTGACATCCAGGGAGCTTTAGATTTGTTAGTCCCACCCTTTTTCTTTAAGGGAACATACTTGCTCTGAACCCTCACTATCTCCTCCTTGAATACCTCCCACTGCCCTGACACTGATTTACCTTCAAGTTTCTGTCTCCAGTCCACTTTGGCTAAATCACATCTCAGCTTAGTAAAATTAGCTTTTCCCCAATTGAGAACTTTTATTCCTGGTCTATCCTTGTCCTTTTCCATAAATCTAACTGAATTATGATCAGTACCACCAATATGCTCTCCCACTGATGCGCTTTCCACCTGCCCAGCTTCATTCCCTAAAACTAGGTCCAGAACTGCCCCCTCTCTTGGGCTTGCTACGTACTGGCTAAAAAAGTTCTCCAGAATGCATTTTAAGAATTCTGCTCCCTCTATACCTTTCACACTAATTTTATCCCAGTTAATATTAGGGAAGTTGAAATCCCCTACTATTACTGCCATATTTTTGCACGTCTCAGAAATTTGCCTACATATTTGCTCTTCTATCTCCCTCTGACTGTTCGGAGGTCTATAGTACACTCCCAGCAGTGTGATTGCCCCTTTTGTGCTTTTCAGTTCAACCCATATGGCCTTGTTGGATGATCCTTCGAAGATATCATCCCTCCTCAAGGCTGTAATTGTTTCTTTAATCAATATTGCGACCCCCCCCCTCCTTTTTTATCCCCCTCTTTATCTCGTCTAAAAACTCTGCAACCAGGAATGTTGAGCTGCCATTCCTGCCCTTCTTTCAGTCATGTCTCATATACTCCCACGAGTCTATCTGTGCCCTCAGCTCATCTGCTTTATTCCCTAGACTCCTTGCGTTGAAGTATATACCATTTAGCACTGCCAAACTCCCTTGTTGTCTATTCCACCTACATCCAGTATGAATGGAGCTACTGCATTAACAGATTTTATTTTTATTCACCATCATAAAGAAAGCACATCTAGTAAATGGTAGTTTTACTAGGATCAGAAAGGAGGAAAGGATTGTGTGTTTCACTATATAAAGTACTCTGCCCCCATTCCCCTGTAAGATGCTCCCAAATTCTCTACACACAGTATCTTCTGACCCAGTGGTTCTGATTATTGTTCTAAGAACATTCAGCTGTGGAGTAATACAGGTCCTGGTCTGGTCTCCCCTTCACCTCTCCCTTTCCCATATTCCCCACAGTCTGCTGCCAGCAAACAGCCTGTGAATATCATCCATCGTCTGGTCTAAGTTAATGCTGAGATAGGTGCACTGAGCAGGAGCCCAGCATTGTACTTACCGACAATCCCTCTGCTTCCATTTAATAACGGGATGGACGAATGTGCAAGGGTGCTCGTTGGCTTGCACTCTCCGAATTGACTCTCAGACGGCCCTGTCACCCAAAGGGGAGAACCTGGGTCCCTTCACTATGTTGTACAGCGCACTGCAGTAATAACCTGGCAAAGCATTGTTTAAAAGTATACTCTGTTGCTATGGCTCTTTCTACTGGAGGAGCCTTTTGAGGTTTTGTGCAAGTATGTTCATCGGGTGCCATCTAGTGGTAAACTAAACTTGTCCAATATTGCAATAACTGGATGAGCTGTGGTTCCTTCAAATTACAGAGATATCAGTGTACAGGTGCAGAGACTTGAGCACAAAATCTAGGCTGACCCTCCAGTACAGTGCAGAGCGAGTGTTGCACTGTCGGAGGTGCCGTCTTTCGGATGAGACGTTAAACCGAGGCCCCGTCTGCTCGCTCAGGTGGATGTAAAAGATCCCATGGCACTATTTCGAAGAAGAGCAGGGGTATTCTCCCCGGTGCCCTGGCCAATATTTATCCCTCAACCAACATCACTAAAACCGATTATCTGGTCATTATCACATTGCTGTTTGTGGGAGCTTGCTGTGCACATATTGGCTGCTGCGTTTCCCACATTACAACAGATACTTCATTGGCTGTAAAGCGCTTTGGGACACCCTGAAGTCGAGAAAGATGCTAAATAATTGCAAATCTTTCTTTTCTAAACTTACATTTATGTAACGGTTTGGAAATGTCTCACGGCAGTTAATTTTTGGGGTGCAGTGATTGTTGTTATGTAGCAAAAGACAGAAGCCAATCTGCATGGGCAACGTTGCAAAACCGCAATGAGATGAATGTGGAAACATCTTACAGGTTGTACTATATCCCTGGGGGGTGAGCCGATTAGGAGAGTGAAGCCTGAGTGGTTTGCGCACTCGTCTGCAAGCCAAGAGTGTTCTACAGCCGAGAACCCACTCCCGTCCATACAGTGCTGTTACTCTGGGGGGGGGGGGAGAAGAAAAAGGATGAAGAATAAATGATTAGTGCAGCGATGGGGTGGGGGGAGTTGTGTAGCTGCGTCGTTTGGTGAGATGTGTTTGAAAAACGCACGTGGAAATTTTAAACAAGGACTAAAAGTCTGATGTTGAAGAGTTTCTCTGCCCCAATTTTGATGACTCCTCGGCCCAACCACCAAGTCATTCAAACTGATTGAAGCTTTTTGTAAACTGAGGTCACACCAGTAGGTGGCATCAACTCCAACAGTATGAACATTTTAAATTGAATCTTTCACACTAGCCAGAAGAAAATAGCAGCCAGCTGTAATTCAAGAAACTACTTTTAAGTCCAAAAATAAAAGCTACAGATTTGGACACATTTTGTGTTGGGACAGGATTGAAAAGGACATAAAAATTTATTATTTAAGTGCTGAAATTTAAAAAATATGCTCTCTGACAAATAGAACATCAGTTCTACAATCAGGGCAGAAGCGCTTCATGTAATGTGAGGCTGAAATATGGAGCACATTTTATTAAACAAGCAATGTAATTTCTGTTGTGATAAGATTGTAACCTGACAGCACTACAGAAGCATATGGTTTAATTTCTCTCTCCCAAATTGTGACTACCCCTTTAAAGCTTCAACAAAAAGCTCCTTTTGCAATTCTGTTCTTTCCTACTTCTATCCATTTTTAAAGCAGAATCTCCTCGCCAGTTCTGCAGCCAGCGCCATTCTGTGACCAGACACTAGGAGGCGGGCAAGAGCATCCTCTGGTTCCCTCTTAACATTTATGAGTAAGCGTCAGGCTTCAGTTAGCCACCTCCCTCACTGGCCTGACCAAGATTGGGAACCCACACCATGTAGGGAAATCACAGGCCCAATTCAGTGTCCTGCCTTGGCACCCTGGGGTGCCAATGCATGCCACCCTCCAGTTCAACTGTAAAAAGATATCTAGTATACTGGCTAGTTAACTGCACGGTAACTAATCCATTACTAGACACTGGTATAGATATTTCAGAATATGTCAGGGAAAATACAGAAGATCAAAAGTCCCTTTTCATCTCCTCCGTGGTTCTTAACGCCTGTTAAGGATTCATGCACTTAAAAATGACACAGTATGATAATAGGAACAGGAGTAGGTCATTCAGCCCATCGAACCTGCTCCGCCATTCAGTGAGATCATGGCTGATCTGTATCCTAACTCCATTTACCCGCCTTGGCTCCATATCCCTTAATACCCTTGGATAGCAAAAATTTATCGATCTCAGATTTAAAATGATTACTTGAGCTGGCATCCACTGCTTTTTGTGGGAGAGAGTTCTGCATTTCTACCACTCTTTGTGTGAAGAAGTGCTTCCTAACATTTCTCCTGAATGGCCTGGCTCTGATTTTAAGGTTATGTCCCCTTGTCCGAGACTCCCACCAGTGGAAACATTTTCTCTCTATCTACCCTATCAATTCCTTTCAAAATCCTAAAAACCTTAATCAAAATTACCCCTTAACTTTCTATATTCCAGGGAATACAAGCCTAGTTTATGTAATCTCTCCTCATAATATAACTCTTAGAGCCCAGGTATCATTCTGGTGAATCCGCGCTGCACTCCTTCCAAGGCCAATATATCCTTTCTGAGGTGCAGGTTCCCAGAACTGTACACAGTGCTCCAGATGTGGTCTAACCAGGGCTTTGTGTAGCTGTAGCAAAACTTCCTCCCCTTTATATTCTAGCCCTCTAGTTATAAGGGCTAACATGCCATTAGCCTTTTAGATTTTATTTGTACCTGACCACTACATTTTCGTGATCTATGTACATGGATCCCTAAATCTCTTTGGACCTCCACTGTTCCTAGCTTTTCACTATTTAAAAAATACTCAGATCTATCCTTCCTTGGTCCGAACACCTCGAGTCTCTTCGCCGGGAGCAAGCGGAAGCCAAGCGCAAACAGCGCACCCCACCCACCTGCCCCTTCAACCACCTGTCTGCCCCACCTGTGACAGAGACTGTAAGTCCCGCATTGGACTCATCAGTCACCTGAGAACTCATTTTTAATGTGGAAGCAAGTCATCCTCGGTCCCGAGGGACTGCCTAAGAAGAAGACTCCACGACGGAGATCAATTGACTCAGCATAGTCCAGGGATCAAAAGTGAGATCTTCCTGGTCTATATTGCTCAGCTCCTCATTGCCGCAACCAGCTCAGCCATTGGAGGAGCTTCACCCACATTATTTACATAACTCAGTGAGAATCCTGCAATTCCTTGTTTGAAGTATGAGAAGTCGCACAACACCAGGTTATAGTCCAACAGTTTTATTTGAAATCACGAGCTTTCGGAGCGCTGCTCCTTCGTCAGGTCACTTTACCTGACGAAGGAGCAGCGCTCCGAACGCTTGTGATTTCAAATAAAACTGTTGGACTATAACCTGGTGTTGTGCGACTTCTCATTTTTATTTTAATGGAGACATTAAACCTTAAAGTATCACCTTAAAAAGGTTAACGCTGGTGTTGAAATATGAACATTTAAAACTTTTTGCATACTGTTGCATAGCATAATTCCCAGGCTATAGATTTTGAAAAATAGTTTGCGCTTCTGCTTTCAGTCTATTGCTCACACCAGCATAAACCAAACAATTCATCTTTAACCGGTTAGAACTAGGACCTTCTCTTATCACAGTACGTCCACTCGCGTCTGAACATCGATAAATCAACAAGAGGAACTATTAGAAAGCAATGTTGCCTCAGAACGTGCTGCCTTCTGCCAAGCGTGACTCTGGCCCAGCTCCCACCCTGCTTCTCCACAAGGAAGATCTGACTCTGTTGCTGCCTCCCATCGGAGCAGACAATGAAAAGACAGCCTGTAAATATTTTAAATGCACTATTATATTTTTAATATGCTTGTGTAAGGTGACAAATAGATTGTCTATATGGGGTAAGAGAGAATTTCCAAGCTAATAAGCTTCAAGGATTGCAGTGTAATCAGGGTCATAAGACAATCTATTCATTGATTTTGTTTTACATTATGAATGCTGGCTATGCTTGTTGCCTCATGCTTAATTCATTGTCCTTTATATGTCTGTAGGTGACGAGGTTGTAGATGGTTAATGATGCAGTTACAGCAGGCTGTATATTTTTTACTGCAGAGGTTAACAACTGTGAATTCTGGAAATCTGAAATAAAAATGGAAATTTCTGGAAATAGACAGCAGGCCCTGAAAAGGGAAAAGGCAGGTTCAGGTTTCGGGTGGGATCAGGTTTAGGTTTGATGTAGGATCCTGGTCAGATTCAGGTTCTGGTTTGGGTGGGATTCTGATCAGATTCAGGTTTAGATTTGGGGTGGGATCAGGTTCTGGTTTGGGGTGGGATTCTGATCAGATTCAGGTTTAGGTTTGGGGTGTGATCCTGGTCAGATTTACGTTCTGGTTTGGGGTGGGATCAGGTTCTGGTTTGGGGTGGGATCCTGGTCAGATTCAGGTTTAGATTTGGGGTGGGATCCTGGTCAGATTCAGGTTCTGGTTTGGGGTGGGATCAGGTTCTGGTTTGGGGTGGGATCAGGTTCTGGTTTGGGGTGGGATCAGGTTCTGGTTTGGGGTGGGATCCTGGTCAGATTCAGGTTTAGGTTTGGGGTGTGATCCTGGTCAGATTTACGTTCTGGTTTGGGGTGGGATCAGGTTCTGGTTTGGGGTGGGATCCTGGTCAGGTTCTGGTTTGGGGTGGGATCAGGTTGAGGTTGAAGTTTGGGGTGTGATCCTGGTCAGGTTCTGGTTTGGGTGGGATCAGGTTCCGGTTTGGGTGGGATCAGGTTGAGGTTGAAGTTTGGGGTGGGATCCTGGTCAGGTTCCGGTTTGGGGTGGGATCAGGTTGAGGTTGAAGTTTGGGGTGTGATCCTGGTCAGGTTCCGGTTTGGGGTGGGATCAGGTTGAGGTTGAAGTTTGGGGTGTGATCCTGGTCAGGTTCTGGTTTGGGTGTGATCCTGGTCAGGTTCTGGTTTCGGGTGGGATCAGGTTCTAGTTTGGGGTGTGATCCTGGTCAGGTTCTGGTTTGGGTGGGATCAGGTTGAGGTTGAGGTTTGGGGTGGGATCCTGGTCAGGTTCTGGTTTGGGTGGGATCAGGTTGAGGTTGAGGTTTCGGGTGGGCTCCTGATCAGGTTCTGGTTTGGGGTGGGATCCTGGTCAGGTTCTGGTTTCGGGTGGGCTCCTGATCAGGTTCTGGTTTCGGGTGGGATCCTGGTCAGGTTCTGGTTTGGGTTGGGCTCCTGATCAGGTTCTGGTTTCGGGTGGGCTCCTGGTCAGGTTCTGGTTTGGGGTGGGATCAGGTTGAGGTTGAGGTTTGGGGTGGGATGAGGTTGAGGTTTGGGGTGGGATCAGGTTGAGGTTCTGGTTTGGGGTGGGATCAGGTTCTGGTTTGGGGTGGGATCAGGTTCTGGTTTCGGGTGGGATCAGGTTCTGGTTTGGGTGGGATCCTGGTCAGGTTCTGGTTTGGGGTGGGATCAGGTTCTGGTTTGGGGTGGGCTCCTGGTCAGGTTCTGGTTTGGGGTGGGATCAGGTTCTGGTTTGGGGTGGGCTCCTGGTCAGGTTCTGGTTTGGGGTGGGATCAGGTTCTGGTTTGGGTGGGATCCTGGTCAGGTTCTGGTTTGGGGTGGGATCAGGTTCTGGTTTCGGGTGGGCTCCTGGTCAGGTTCTGGTTTCGGGTGGGCTCCTGGTCAGGTTCTGGTTTGGGGTGGGCTCCTGGTCAGGTTCTGGTTTGGGTTGGGCTCCTGGTCAGGTTCTGGTTTGGGGTGGGCTCCTGGTCAGGTTCTGGTTTGGGGTGGGCTCCTGGTCAGGTTCTGGTTTGGGTGGGATCAGGTTGAGGTTGAAGTTTGGGGTGTGATCCTGGTTTCGGGTGTGATCAGGTTGAGGTTGAGGTTTCGGCTGGGCTCCTGATCAAGGTGTTGCTCAGATGACGAAGCTCTACCTGAAATGCAAATCTGTTTTTCCTCTTTTCAGATGCTGAAGATATTTTCAGAATGTTCTGTTTTTATTGTATAGTTTTACTATAAGCATCGCTGGCTGATTTTAAACTGCTACCCTGACAAAGTTACTGATTATAATGGTTGTGGGATTGTATTAATTATGGATTATATTAGTTACAGATTGTATAAATTATGGATTGTATTAGTTATAGGATTGTATACTTGGCTTTGTTTTGATTTTGTTGCACCTTTTCCCAGGTTATCCTGTGCCACTCACTCCCACTGCCAAAAGACTGTCAGCCACCCAATTGCTGGTCTTTGCCAGTTTTAATCTGGATACCAAGAGGGACACCAGAACAGGACAGTGCGAGCTTCCTTCTGATGCTCCCTCTCCTGCCGTGGAGAAGTACGTGATCTCCGCTCAGTGCCTGCTCCTGACGCCATGGCCGAGA
Organism: Squalus acanthias; assembly: GCA_030390025.1. Lineage (NCBI taxonomy): Eukaryota > Metazoa > Chordata > Chondrichthyes > Squaliformes > Squalidae > Squalus > Squalus acanthias. Next base: position 47,676 of record JASTWF010001828.1, on the reverse strand, counting down.
TAGATGCAAACCCAAGAGCTGGCACTTCACGGCACGCCGCACCTCGGCTCCGAAGCTTCCAGCGGTGAATTGTTAAAATGACCCCGAACGTACCGCCACGGTTCAAACCCATCGTAACCCAGAGGTCAAGGGGGGAGAAAAATAAGACGAACTACTTCCCCACTGGGAAGGAGCCGGGTGAGTCAACCAGGACCTCTCGCGTCTCTCGCCAGCCAGCAAGCGGAGTGTGAGCCGGCAGTGTTGGAGGCTGGGAACCAGGTCACCCGTCTTCACTCACAGTCAGGGAATGGTGCGTGGCATGGGACTACCCTAGGCAGGAGAAAGAAATATAAATGTCTAAAATTGCATTAATTCCATATATAGTGAGCCCGGGAGATTGTAAGCATTCTTTGTATAACAGAGATATCATTTCCATCTGTGTTACTCAGGTGTTATGCAAGATTATCTCAATTGTTGCCATTTACTTTATGAAAAAAGAAATTCAGTTTGTCTGACTTAAACCAAATTAAGCTTGTTTTTATTGAATTGAAGGGTTGAGCAGGTCTACACATTTACTGATTGCAGGAGGTGTGCAGCAGAGGTGGTATGTACCAATCTAATAGTATCTACACTGGAAGTGATCAATTAACATTGCATATGCTGGAATCAAAATTAGTTGGGTATAGGAACAGGAGTAGGCCATTCAGCCCCTCAATTCGATCATGGCTGATCTGTATCCTAACTCTACCCACCTTGGTTCCGTAACCCTTAATACCCTTGCGTAACAAAAATCTATCAATCTCAGTTTTACTATTTTCAATTGACCTGGCCTCAACAGCTTTTTGGGGAAGAGGGTTCCAGATTTCCACTACCCTTTGTGTGAAGAGGTGCTTCCTGACCTCATCCCTGAACAGCCTAGCTCTAATTTTAAGGTTATGCCCTCTTGATCTGGATTCCCCTACCAGAGGAAATAGTTTCTCTCTATCTACCCTATCAATTTCTTTAATTAACTTAAACGCCTCAATTAGATCACCCCTTAATCTTCTATACTCAAGGGAATACAAGCCTAGTCTGTGCAACCTGTCCTCATTAGCCCTGGTTTCATGTTTGGGGAATCTGCGCTGCACCCCCTCCAATGCCAATATATCCTTCCTGATCCAGGTGACCAGTACTCTAAATGGGGTCTAACCAGATATTTATATAATTAACATAACTTCCACCCTTTTGTATTCCAACCCCTTTGAGATAACGGCTAACATTCCATTGGTCTCCTTATTTAAGGAAGGATATACTTGCATTGGAGGCAGTTCAGAGACGATTCACTAGGTTCATTCCTGAGATGAGGGGGTTGACTTGTGAGGAAAGGTTGAGCAGGTTGGGCCTATACTCATTGGAATTTAGAAGAATGAGAGGGGATCTTATTGAAACATATAAGATACTGAGGGGGCTTGACAAGGTAGATGCAGAGAGGATGTTTCCCCTCGTGGGGAAATCTAGAACTCGGGGGCACAGTTTCAGAATAAAGGGTCGCCCTTTTAGAACTGAGATGAGGAGGAATTTCTTCTCTCAGAGGGACGTAAATCTGTGGAATTCTCTGCCCCAGAGAGCTGTGGAGGCTGGGTCATTAATTACATTTAAGGTGGAGATAGACAGCTTTTTGCAAGATAAGGGAGTGAAGGGTTATGGGGACCAGGCAAAGAAGTGGTTTTGAGCCCAAGATCAGCCATGATCTTATTGAATGGAGGAGCAGGCTCGAGGGGCCAAGTGGCCTATTCCTGCTCCTATTTCTTATGTTCTTATTAGACTTTTAAATTATTTTTTGTACCTGTCCACCAGCTTTTAGTGATTTATGTACTTGGAGTAGTATATCTATCTGCTCCTCCACTGTTCCTAGCTTCTCACCATTTAGAAAGTACTCTGATCTATCTTTCTAAGGTCCAAAGTGGATAACCTCACATTTCCCCACATTGAACTCCCACTGCCACAGTTTTGCCCACTCACTTAATCTTATCAATGTCCATTTGCAACTTTCTGTTCCCATCTGCTCTACTTACTGTGCATAACAGGCCTGCTATTTTAATGCACCTGCCTTATATTTTCCAGCTTGCAAGTAAACCTGGTTAGTAGTAAACACCGGCAGACATGAGATCCTTGCTTATATGGCAATGTACATACAACTGTGAGCCACTGTGTCTGCCTCAAAAGACAAGCAGAAGTGTGTGTCTTCTCCACCCCTCCCCCAATATTTGGATAATTGGGCCATTTGTTCATCTAAATTGGTAATCCAATTAAAAAAAGTTATTAAAGCCCAAATCACAAGAGCCCATTTTCTGTTTTTACCCAGCCTTGCTACGTTGGAAAATGGATGGTTTCAAAAGGCTTTTCCTGCATTTTGACTGGGCAGACTAATCACCTCAACAGCACAATTTCTAGGTTTTAATTGCTTGAAACAGAGTTGACTGAGGCTACTGGGAATTTTGGCCAACGTGCACATTAACCATTGACACTGGCAGGCTTCCCCTCACACTGATGGTTGCAACTCATGCCCAGCGACTCTATTGGCCCTTCACTACTTCATCAATCTTCATGTATGAGCCTAGTTAATATTCAATGTAGAGGGTGTCACCACTGAGCCTTATCTTGTCCTCGCTCAACATTCACGGCCATATCATTCCTGCAAAGATCCTTGGATAATAATCAGGAGCAGGAATCCTAGCTATATATTTCCTTCTCCCTATTCCAGCAACATTGCGACCAATTGTGGAACCTCTCTGCCCCCTGCCTGAGATCAGCCGACTCTGCAGGGACTGTGGATTGAATCCGGGCCATTCCCGGCCTGTATGGCTCAGTACCACACCAGGCTGTGCGTTTACCCATTGACTTGCTAACAGTGAGATCTTCATGGAAAACACTTTTCAAATAAATCTTGCTGAACTATTTTTTCTTTCCCTAGACGTGTCTCTTTTTTGGGGGTATTCTTTACTTTATGAGCTCGTCGCGGTGATGAGTGTTGAGGAATGGAACGCTTCTAATTTCACACGCCCAGCGTCTAGTATTCCCAGGTCAAGAATCGTACAGCCTCTACTCTGCCCCAATGATGCGTCTCAGGCCCCACTTCGAAAAGCAAGACCTACTGCACCAATGTGATCTAATTTCCGTTTCCCAAGGCAGCCATCCTGTGGCCTCTTTGAGTGAGGTTGCTAATCAGAGCTGCATTCGGGCCAGTTTTAGGCTGCAGACCCATGCCCACTAGGTTGAGACTGCCCAGGATCATTTTACATAGAACTTTTACAGCTACTGGAACAGACAAATAGTCCAAACCTTATTTGCACCCTCCAGTTGGTTTAACTCTTTGACTGCTGGCATCTTACTACCTAACCCATGGTTTATCCAAATGACTTCAATCCCTTTGCAAATAGTTTGAACAATAGGCTGTAATTTACGGCATTTGTGTCAATTTTTTGTCACATGAAAGAGACTTAACGCATACGAATATATACAACTAAGCCTCAGCCAGGAGGCAGGTGGGTTTAAGTGATTCCTTGGCCTCTGCCGATATGCAATCAACAACTTGCAATTATTGAGCACCTTTGACATAAGGTGCTTGACAGATGCAAAAGCACACCGAGCAGTAAGAGAGGAGTGAGGGGTGGTGACCGAAGGCATGGTCCAAGAGGTCAGTTTAAAGTAGTCTTTTGAAGGTGGGTCTGAAGTAGCAAGGCAGAGGCGCTTAGAGAGTAAGTTGTGGAATGAAGGGCCACAATGGCTGAAGGCTGTGTCACCAAAAGTGGAGGAGGGAGGGAGGAGCATAGGAGGAAGAGCAGAGGGATTGTGCTGGCACATATGATTACGGAGCTAGGGTATGGTGAGGCTGTGGAATGATCTGTAAACAAGGATAAGGATTTTGAATTCAGTGGAGACTACTGAACACGGCGGCGATGTTCGAGTGGAAATTAGTGCAGGGTGGATGCAGGCAGGCAGGTAGTGGAAGAGCATGAGAGCAGCTCAGCGATTCGCTTACACTTCTATCATTATGGTGCCTGTCCCCCAACTGCAGAAGGGAGGCCAGCAACCCTCCCCTGCTTACTGACGGCACAGTCAATGCTCCTCCTACCTGGCGGCACAATAGAGGCCAAGGCCTCGACTCAGCACTCTCCCCTCCCAGATATTGCAACAGCACAGATCAAGTTCGGGTGTCCTCTCAATCATATCCCCACCCCGCCCCGCCCCCATCCCCCAGCCAATGCCACAACCAAGGCCTCCGCTCACTGCTTACCTGCCCCAAACAGCACAGCCCAGCCCAGATCAAGAATTTGCCTTATAGAAAATCACCCAAGTAATGTCACTTCACAACACACCAAAGCATTAACACAAAATTGTATTAAAAATTAGAAAATGAAATCTGATCAGTTCAGCATTATCTCATTAGAACTGACAATTTGGAAAGGATTTCATTAGAATGGTTCATACCAGTGCACCCTCAGCCTTCCAGCACACAACGAAACTGGATATCTGCCTCTTGTACATAAACAGAATCGTGTTTTAGCCAAAATGATACCAGTGTAACCTCGATAAATTAAATGTTCTGAATGATTGTTATTTCCTGTATTTCTGGTAGCTTAGATGCATTCTGGGTATCTATTGGGTATGTTAGCTTGCTGCTTACCTTTTATAATGTGTAAAAATTTGTTGTATGACTACATGACCAGTTTTCTGTTATATATTATAAACCATTGTAATTATGACTCAAAATGCAATATTAAACAGCACTTATTATATCATTTGTTCTTGATCCTGAGCCTGTGAGTCAATGTTTCAATAATAGTGTGCATTTCCAGAAATATGCTTAGCACAAATCGAGAAGTTGATTAGTTATATATAAGGATTTGTAGCCAAATTCAGTAGTTTCCCATCCTTGTACACCCCAATTAGTGGCTGCATCACACACACACACACACACACAACCCATTCAGCCAGAACGATGGGATGCTCTCGGCTGGAGATTTCCTCACCAGGATCAAAGATCCTCTATGACAAGCTGACAGAAGCATAAATCAAGCTTGAAGTCTGGTTCTGACAGCCTCCTTCCTTCCCTCACCTCTTCCCCCATTACTCGCTGGAGACCTGAGCAGAGCCAGCCAGACAAGGTACATGAGCTGCAACGACAGGCAGCTCTGGGACGCCAAATACTTGACACTGAAGTGACTGGTCTGGAGGCATCAGCTTTCATTTCCATTTTGGTCTCGTCTGTGCCTCACTGCAACTGATTCCGTACACTGCTCGGTGCTTTACTCAGGTTTGGAGAAGCTGAAGCGAAGCACAGGGTTCTCGATGTGTTTTTTTGCCCTTTACTTCCCCCTGTTGACCTTGATCCAGGCCTCTCCGGTGCAGTTCTTGAAGCCACTAATAGGATGCTTTGTGGTAACTTGCTTCTCCATTTTGTCCTCTTGCTTTGGGTGCGAGGTGTCAAGTCCTCCTGACAAAGCATAAAAGTGAACCGAGCGGTGTGTAAGGAATCAGGCAGTAATTCCATATTTTAAGACCACATTACTAATAATGGTGCTGCTCTGATGATTTAGTTGGTAAGTACACTGCCCAGCCCTACAGAGCCAGGAAGTCCCAGGTTCAATTGCTGGATTGCCATCTCAGCTGGAGCAGTGGAGGAGATGTTACACTTGGCCTCAGAGTCCCTGGACTAGCAAGGGGAGAAAATAAAGTCAGGTAGGGTTCCCATCCCGGTCGCTATCTGGTATCCTGGTGGAAAGTCTGTGTGTGTGTGTGTGTGTTTAGGGGGGACATCAGGTAAGGATAGGATCGAGTTGGTATGATATCCCCTAGAGTCAAATAGCCTGCTGACAGTCATTGCTTAGCCTAACACGTGAATGATGACGAGTTGGGTAAGCTGCTGACATCAGTGGAACCTCCCACCATCAGCACCTAGAGGAGAGGAAGGGCGAGGTTGATGGGAAAACAATAATTTATCCCACTCTGACCTCTCGATCCTCAGCCTCTTACACTGTTCCAACGAAGCTCAATATAAGCTCGAGGAACAGCACCTCATCTTTTGATTAGGCACTTTACAGCCTTCTGGACTCAACATCGAGTTCAACAATTTCAGACCATAACCTCTGCCCCTATTGTTTCACATGGCAGCTGTTGATGATTCTGCCATTGCCATTTACACCTCTTCTAGACTCATCTTTTGTTTCTTTACTTGTCCCATTACCATCTCCCTTTGCTCTGTACTATCATACTTTTTGTCAATTAATCATTCCTGCCTTTCATCATATCACAGAACTTCCCTTTTTCTTTCCTCCCCTCTCGCCCGTTCCCTGCCCCTTCACTTGCTTAAAATCTGTTACATCTCTCACTTTTTCCAGTTCTGACAAAAGGTCATCGACCTGAGACATTAACTCGGTTTCTGTTTCCAGCGTTTTCTGTTTTTATTTCAGATTTCCAGCATCCGCAGTATTTTGCTTTTGTAACTTATTCCTTGTGACTGGCTTATTTTTAGAGAAGAGCACTGATGGTGACATTCATTCCATGAGTGTAATAGCGTCTCGTCAGACTCTTCCCAAATCTTTACCAGTTTACAGCAAAGCAGTTATGGGACAGGATACCAAAAAAATGGTTACCATATCTCAAGGCTCAATAGCTTCAAGTATAGAAGTCCATTTCATCGTTGAAATGCACAGCAACACCTTTACATCATACTGCACTTGTACTGCTAATCCTTGGAATTTAATTTCCTCTCCATTATCCCAGGAAATGCCTCTCTCAGACTGTCCTTCTGTCAGTCCCTAACTCAGCTTCAACTCATCTCATAAAAATTGGGGGCAAGAGTAGGCCATTCAGCCCTTTGAGCCTGCTCCTCCATTCAATAAGATCATAGCAGATCTTCTACCTCATCTCCACTTTCCCGCCCTATCCCCATATCCCTTGATTCCCTTAGTATCCAAAAATCTATCGATCTCTGTCTTGAATATACTCAACGACTGAGCCGCCACAGCCCTCTGGGGTAGAGAATTCCAAAGATTCACCACCCTTTGAGTGAAGAAATTTCTCCTCATCTCAGTCCTAAATGGCTGCCCCTTATTCTGAGACTGTGACCCCTGGTTCTAGACTCCCCAGCCAGGGGAAACATCCTCCCAGAATCTACCCTGTCAAGCCCTGTAAGAATTTTATATGTTTCAAAGAGATCACCTCTCATTCTTCTAAATTCTAGGGAATATAGGCCTAGTCTACTCAATCCCTCCTCATACGATAATCCCCTCATCCCAAGAATCTGTGTAGTGAACCCTCGTTGCACGCCCTCTAAGGCAAGTATATCCTTCCTTAGGTAAGGAGACCAAAACTGTACACAATACTCCAGGTGTGGTCTCACCATGGCCCTATATAATTGCACTAAATCTTCTTTACTCTTATACTCCAATCCCTTTGTAATAAAGGCTAATATACCATTTGCTTTCCTAATTGCTTGCTGTACTTGTATGTTAACTTTCTGTGATTCGTGTACAAGGACACCCAGGTCCCTCTGAATACCAACATTTTCCAGTTTCTCACCTTTTAAAAAATATTCTGCTTTTCTATTTTTTCTACCAAAGTGGATAACTTCACAATCTCAACCGATGATGAATGCAGTTCACTCCTGGATACAGGCTTGATGGGATGAGGCCCTCTTTAACTGATTTTAAAAAACACTAATCAAGCAACCTCACAGCCTCCAGAGACCATAAGCCTCAGCACTAAACTCATTCTCCCCATAAATTCTATTAGACTAATGAGTATATTCCCTCAGCACTTTAACGTAAGGAGATTTACTGGAAAACAATTTGTCCTTTTCTACTGTCCGGTTTGTGTACTGCCCCCAGTTTTATATATTTAAACCTAATTAGAATTGTTAACAAGGATAAAGGCTAATCATGAATATCTCATTTATGAATAAAGGATCCATGTTCATTATTTAAAATATGATACAGCCTCACTTAAATTGTTCAGTGCATTACAATGAAGCGGTGGCTGAGGTATGTCATTAATAACATGGAGTATACAGTTTGTGTTCAATATGATTTCTAGCAGTGGTAATGGGCCGTATTTTCCGATCGGAGGCTTCCCGCGTGCGGAGGCCTCCGATCTGGAAAAAACCTACGGACTTACCTGAGGGCTCCCGAGGTGCGGACACTTCCGCTCCTGGGCCTCTCCAACTGGAAATGTGCAGGGCTAAAAATAAACTTACCTTTTTTTAAAGTATTTTTAAATGATAAATGAGTGAAAAAATTTACCTGCTTTTACCAGGCGTAAGATTTCTAAGGGTTTTCTGCGGGCGGAGGTTCTGCAGAAAGTGGAACTCTCCGCCCGCAGAGGCCCTTCTCCAGGGCAGGCGTCCGATCTGTCAAGAGCATTCTTGGCAGATCGAAAATGCCGGTTTTCAGCACATGCGCTTCGCATGCCTGAAACTGGCATTTCGGGTGTGTACACAGCACGTACACACTCGTAGGGATCGGAATATCCGGCCCACTGTTTTTCAATAGTTCTCTCTCCCCTGAGGAACCCAGTAATGGTGCACAGAAGTCTCTCACCCTTTCCCCCCTAATTTTCTCCCCGTCTCTCATGTGGTCCTGAAGTACAGTTCTACACGTGCCAACCAAATACCAGCCCTTTGCCAAACAGCCATTCTTCATGTACAAACTGGTGCATATAGGTACCAACGATATAGGTAAAAAACGGGATGAGGTCCTAAAAGCAGAATATAGGGAGTTAGGAGGTAAATTAAAAAATAGGACCTCAAAGGTAGTAATCTCAGGATTGCTACCAGTGCCATGTGCTAGTCAGAGTAGAAATAGAAGGATATTTCAAATGAATACGTGGCTAGAGGAATGGTGCAAGGGAGAGGGATTCAAATTCCTGGGGCATTGGAATCGGTTCTGGGGGAGGTGGGACCAGTACAAACCGGACGGTCTACACCTGGGCAGGGCCGGGACCGATGTCCTAGGGGGAGTGTTTGCTAGTGCTCTGGGAGAGGGTTTAAACTAAAATGGCAGGGGGTTGGGAACCTGAGCATGGAGACAGAGGAAAGGGAAACAAGGATAAAAGCAAAAGATAGGAATGAGAAAAACAAAAGTTGCAGTCAGAGAAAACAGCGGTTTAAATCAAACATGGCCACAGTAAATACTAATTCTAATAGGTCTAAGAGCATTAAAAAAACAAGCCTGAAGGCTTTGTGTCTTAATGCAAGGAGCATTCGGAACAAGGTGGATGAATTAGCTGCGCAAATAGAGGTAAACGAATATGATTTGATTGGGATTACCGAAACATGGCTCCAGGGTGGCCAAGGCTGGGAACTCAACATCCAGGGGTACTCAATATTCAGGAAAGATAGGCAAAAAGGAAAGGGAGGTGGGGTAGCATTGCTGGTTAAAGAGGGGATTAACACAATTGAAAGGAAGGATATTAGCTCTGATGATGTGGAATCTGTATGGGTTGAACTGAGAAATAACAAGGGGCAGAAAACGTTAGTGGGAGTGATATATAGACCTCCAAACAGTAATGCGGAGGTTGGGGATGGCATTAAAAGGGAAATTAGAGAAGCGTGCAATAAGGGCACAGCAGTCATCATGGGTGACTTTAATCTACATATAGATTGGGCTAACCAAATTAGTAACAATACTATGGAGGAGGAATTCCTGGAGTGTTTACGGGATGGTTTCCTGGACCAATATGTCGAGGAACCAACCAGAGATCAGGCCATCTTAGACTGGGTATTATGCAATGAGAAAGGATTAATTAGCAATGTTGTTGTGCGAGGCCCCTTGGGTCGGAGCGATCATAATATGATAGAATTCTTCATTAGGATGGAGAGTGAAGTAGTTGACTCAGAGACTAGGGTCCTGAATTTAAATAAAGGAAACTACGATGGTATGAGGTGCAAGTTGGATAGGATTGATTGGGGAATGTCACTCAAAGGGTTGACGGTGGATAGGCAATGGCAAACATTCAAAGACCGCATGGACGAACTACAGAATTTGTTCATCCCAGTTTGGCATAAGAATAAAACAAAAAGGGTGACTCAACCGTGGCTAACAAGGGAAATTAGGGATAGCATAAGATCCAAGGAGAGGGCATATAAATTGGCCAGAAAAAGCAGTAACCCTGTGGATTGGGAGCAGTTTAAAAGTCAACAAAGGAGGACAAAGGGATTAATTAAGAAGGGGAAAATAGAATACGAGAGTAAGCTTACAGGGAACATAAAAACTGACTGTAAAAGCTTTTATAGATATGTGAAGAGAAAAAGATTAGTGAAATCAAGCATAGGTCCTTTGCAGTCAGAATCAGGGGAACTTATAATGGGGAACAAAGAAATGGCAGACCAATTAAATACATATTTTGGTTCTGTCTTCACAAAGGAGGACACAAATAACCTCCTAGAGATGTTGGGGAACATAGGGTCTGATGAAAGGGAGGAACTGAAAGAAATCAGTATTTGTAGGGAAATGATGTTAGGGAAATTGAAGGGATTGAAGGCCGGTAAATCCCCAGGGCCTGATAATCTACATCCTAGGGTACTTAAGGAAGTGGCCCTAGAAATAGTAGATGCATTGCTGATCATCTTCCAACATTTGATGGAATCTGGAACAGTACCCATGGATTGGAGGGTAGCTAATGTTACCCCACTGTTCAAAAAAGGTGGTAGAGAGAAAATGGGGAATTACAGACCGGTAAGCCTGACATCGGTAGTGGGGAAAATGCTAGAGTCCATTATAAAAGATGTAATAGCTGAGCACTTGAAAAACAGTGACAGGATCGGACAAAGTCAACATGGATTTACAAAAGGTAAATCATGCTTGACTAATCTACTGGAATTTTTTGAGGATGTAACTGGTAAAATAGATAAGGGAGAACCAGTGGATGTGGTGTATCTGGACTTCCAAAAGACTTTTGATAAGGTCCCGCATAAGAGATTAGCGTGTAAAGTTAAGGCACATGGGATTGGGGGCAAGGTATTGACTCGGATAGAGAACTGGTTGGCAGACAGAAAGCAAAGAGTTGCAATAAACGGGTCTTTTTCCGAATGGCAGGCAGTGACTAGTGGGGTACCGCAGGGATCGGTCCTTGGACCCCAGCTATTCACAATATATATTAATGATCTAGACAAGGGAACTAGATGTAATATCTCCAAGTTTGCAGACAACACAAAACTGGGTGGGCGTGTGTGCTGCGAGGAGGATGCCGAGAAACTCCAGGAGGATTTGGACAGGTTGGGTGATTGGGCAGAAGCGTGGCAGATGCAATATAACGTGGATAAATGCGAGGTTATCCACTTTGATGTCAAAAACAGAAAGGCAGATTATTATCTGAATGGCAATAGATTGGGAGAAGGGGAAGTGCAACGAGACCTGGGTGTCCTTGTGCACCAGTCGCTGAAGGTAAGCATGCAGGTGCAGCAGGCGGTTAAGAAGGCAAATGGTATGTTGGCCTTCATAGCGAGAGGGTTTGAGTACAGGAACAAGGATGTCTTGCTGCAGTTGTACAGGGCCTTGGTGAGACCACACCTAGAGTACTGTGTGCAGTTTTGGTCGCCTTATCTGAGGAAGGATGTTCTTGCCATGGAAGGAGTTCAGCGAAGATTCACAAGGCTGATACCTGGGATGGCAGGAATGACGTATGAAGAGAGATTGGGTCGATTGGGCTTATACTCGCTGGAGTTTAGAAGAATGAGAGGGGATCTCATTGAAACTTATAAAATTCTGAGAGGACAGGACAAACTAGATGCAGGAAGGATGTTCCCGATGGTCGGGGAGTGCAGAACCAGGGGTCACAGTCTAAGGATAAGGGGTAAGCCATTTAGGACAGAAATGAGGAGGAATTTCTTCACCCAGAGAGTGGTGAACCTGTGGAATTCTCTACCACAGAAGGCAGTAGAGGCCAATTCATTAAATAGATTCAAGAAGGAGTTGGATATGTTTCTTAAGGCTAAAGGGATCAAGGGATATGGGGAGAAAGCAGGGACAGGGTACTGAATTTGGATGATCAGCCATGATTGCATTGAATGGCGGAGCAGGCTCGAGGGGCCGAATGGCCTACTCCTGCTCCTATCTTCTATGATTCTATGAAACTCAAGACAGCGAGTAGGATATTCAACTGCAGAGAGCATCATGGGCCAGCTTGATCCTGTCTTCTCCCGATGTCCACACAGACACAAATACTTTCATTGGGGTCATTGAATCTGAGGTGGTAACTGTCGGTGATTTTTCTGCTCCTTCCCCAGGGGCACTGAGGCACAATCCGATGCCCCGAGCACCAACTGACTGAGATCAGCTGACCCAGCACAGACCAGGGACAAAACCGAGGACTTTGCTCGTCTGTTTGACTCAGTTCTTTACCAATTGGAGGAGCTTCCTTCACAGAAGGCCTATCCTGTGAGTTCCATCCTGTAACCTCACTTTTATTAAGGCACCACACATTAATGGGACTGCTCCATCAGCAGACCTCAAAATCTAATAATACTTAACAGTGTCAGTGAGGGACAGCCTATAACACACTGCACAAGGTTGATGAGACCATTTGAACCCACTGATTGGACTGTAATCTCGTCAGTATCATCAGTATCCGGTCAGTCATTCCGTATCTTTTGTGGGAATCTATATATGTGTGCATTAGTTTTCTGTAGAAATGAATACACAGTGGAGTTATAAGAGGAGAACACACTCCCGATAATTCAACTGGGCAGCAAGGTTCTGAGACAATACTGAGACTGTGAGCACAGTAGGAGGACACAATGTAATATTACCAAGCCAGTGACTAAAGGGACTGGAAGAACATCTCTACTTCTCTTTCCTCCTGTAAGATGCTCCTTAAAACCTACCTCTTTGACCAAGCTTTTGGTCACCTGCTCTAATTTATCCTTATGTGGCTCGGTGTCAAATTTTGATTGATAATTGCTCCTGTGAAGGGCCCTGGTGAGACCACACCTGGAGTACTGTGTACAGTTTTGGTCTCCTTACCTAAGGAAGGATATACTTGCCATAGAGGGAGTGCAACGAAGGTTCACCAGACTGGTTCCTGGGATGGGGGGATTGTCCTATGAGGAGAGATTGAGTAGACTAAGCCTATATTCTCTAGAGTTTAGAAGAATGAGAGGTGATCTCATTGAAACATACAAAATTCTTACAGGGCTTGACAGGGTAGATTCTGGGAGGATGTTTCCCCTGGCTGGGGAGTCTAGAACCAGGGGTCACAGTCTCAGAATAAGGGGTCGGCCATTTAGGACTGAGATGAGGAGAAATTTCTTCACTCAGATGGTGGTGAATCTTTGGAATTCTCTACCCCAGAGGGGTGTGGAGGCTCAGTCGTTGAGTATATTCAAGACAGAGATCGCTAGATATTTGGATATTAAGGGAATCAAGGGATATGGGGATACTGCAGGAAAGTGGAGATGAGGTAGAAGATCAGCCATGATCTTATTGAATGGCGGAGCAGGCACGAGGGGCCGAATGGCCTACTCCTACTCCTATTTCTTATGTTCTTATGTTTAAAGTTGGTGAGGTGACAGGAAGTGGTGCTGCAAGTGGAGAAGGCCTTGGTTCTGACTTCGAGGGTTCTGGTCAGACCACTTGCTCCCGGTCATGGGTGCTCTAGTTGTCATCCCCCTTGGCCTGCAGCATGACAGGGAGATGGAGCAGAGGCAGCGAAGAAGAGGACAAGTTGCTCGCAGAGGGAGGAGGAGGAGGGGGAGAAGGGCTCTCAGCAGGAGGCTTTACCAACCTAGGGTCTTCTGAGAGCAGTTCTCTTACCTCAGCCTGAGCCAGGAGCAGTGTGAGAGGCATCTGCGCTTTATGAAGGAGGTGCTCACAGAACTCTTGCACCTCCCACAACCAGACCTGCAGCCTCACACCAGGGCAAGGACAGCGCTGCCAGTGGCTGTGAAGGTGACTGTGGCCCTGAATTTCCTTGCGTCGGGATCCTTCCAGGCTGGAGCAGGCGACATCTGTAACATCTCCCAGTTCGCCGTCCACTGCTGCATAACAATAACAACAACTACTTGTTTTTATATAGCGGCTTTAACGTAGTAAAACATCCCAAGGCACTGCACAGGAGTATTATAAGACAAAAAATTTGACAAAAAGTAAGGGAGGGAGGGGACAGATGCTTTTTATGCCAGGAGAGGGGAGTTTGTTGTTTTCTCGCTGACCAGAGAGGAGGTGGAGCGTGCACGTTGCTTTGCCAGGATAGCGGGCTTCCCCATGGTGCAGGGCGCCATCGACTGCACGCACGTGGCTTTACGGGCACCGGATCTAAATGCTGAAATGTACCCCAACCGCAAAGATTACCACTCTCTGAATGTGCAGTTGGTGTGCGACCATGCTCAGCACATCATGATGGTGAATGCTCGGTATCCTGGCAGCAGTCATGGTGCTTTTATTCTGCGCCATTCCGCTGTTCCCTCAGTCTTTGAGCCACCACGACAAACCAGAGGGTAGATACTGAGCAACAAGGGCTATACGTTGACCATCTGGCTCATGAGTCCGCTGTGCAATCCATGCACATGTGGGCTGCAGGTATATAATGAAAGCCATGCTGCCACACGGAATCTAATAGAGCAGATCATTGGTATCCTTAAACAATGCTTCCTCTGCCTAGGCCGCTCTGGAGGAGCTCTGCAGTATTCACCAGAACGCGTCTCAAGATCCATCATGGTTTGCTGTATGCTCCACAACCTCGCCATCATGAGGGCATCGCCCTTGCCACAACTGTACAGCAACCAGCTGAGGAGGAGGAGGAGGAGGAAGAGGAGGAGGAGGAAGTGGATGAGGATGAGGAGGAGGAGGGGGAAGCAGACGAGGAGGAAGCGGAAGGGAGGAGGCAACCCAGACAGCCCCTTACTGCCCAGGCTGTCCGCGATCAACTCATCTGACCGCGGTAACAGTGAATGCAACCCCTTCCCTCTGTTACTGACCATCGCCTCTTGGCCACAATGCTAAAATAAAAGCCACCACAAAAGAAACATTCCAATCCAACTTTATACATCAATCCATCCAAGATTACATAACAAAGTCAACTAATCACCCTTGGCAATTCCCTTAGTGCCTTTCTTCTGTGTGCCTTTGCCTGTCCTAGTGCTCCTACGAAGTGCTACCCCAGTGGTTGCAGCATGGCTGGTGGAAGGCTGCTGACTTTCAGTGGGGTAGGCTGTAGATGACCTTGCAGGATGACCTTGAGCAGCTCTCGGCCTAGAAGGCCCGGCTTTAGACTGCACCACCTCGGCATGGACGGCAGCAGTCTGGCCTGGCTGACAGGCAACAACAAGAGCACTGGTGGAGAGGCAGTGGTGGGAGAACGAATGCTGTTATCCTGAGAAAGGACAGCAAGTTCCTGCTCTATGGAGCCACTGCCACTTCCCGCGACAGTGCCTCAGCATTCCTAGTAATCTGTTGGAGGACAGATTCCTGGACCGCCGTGACACCCTGCAAGCCCCTATCCACACTGGTAAAGGCAGCCACGATGGCAGCAATCTGAGCTTGCATGTGAGCAGTCTGAGCTTCCACTGCAGCACTCAGACGTTGGATGGCTTCTGCTTGTGCTGCAATGGAAGCTGAGATATTAGCCATCAGACGCTGCTTCATGGCTGGGTCCACAAGTGCGGTAATGGAGTTGGCCATCACTTCCATGCTGGAAATCATGGGCTCCAAGCTCTGCACAAAGCCCTGAGCAAGGTTGGCGCTGGACTCCTCCATGCTCCTTGACATTGCACTCAGGCTTTCTGCCAGGCCTGCCAATGCACCAAGCATTTCATTGTGCAGACCCATCAGCGTTCTTCTGTAGGCTGCCCCATCGAAGTCCTCATCTGAGTCTTCTGCAGCAGAACTTGTGTGCGACCTCGCCCTCCGGGGAGCTGGCACCTGCGCTACCCTTTCACCCTGCCCTGGCTTCAGGCCGTTTGTGCCTGGTGTCTCACCACATGTAAATCCCGCTTCTAACCTATCCTTTAAACTACGCAGAGTGTCAGAGCTGGTGGCTGCAAGTGTGAAATCGAGTGACGGTGCCGTGTCTTCATCATCAGTGTCTTGGTGCTCTTCTATTTCGTGCTCCACCACCAGTGCCTGGCCAGGTGGCAATTCTTGAGTCTCTGAAAGGAGAAAGGCACAAGGGTAACTCTGTGCTGAGGGGAGGGGAGAAAGCAAGAGGTGCATGCTTACACCATGTGCAACTTGTAAATCAGAAAAGAGTGTGGGATGAGGGGGAAGTGGAATGTGAGAAGGAGGTTTTCGTCTGAGGATACCGGCATCTTGTATTCTTTCAGCCCCGCCGCTGGCCACGGGCTCAGCGATGGCCCTCCCAATAATGGCCAGCACCGTCTCCTCCATCGGGGTCAGGTTATGCAGGTGCGCCTGTCCCCTGCCGGG
This sequence comes from Squalus acanthias, assembly GCA_030390025.1. Lineage (NCBI taxonomy): Eukaryota > Metazoa > Chordata > Chondrichthyes > Squaliformes > Squalidae > Squalus > Squalus acanthias. The sequence goes on along the minus strand of JASTWF010001828.1, from coordinate 31,297 downwards.
TAGGTCCTGCTGGCGCCAGTTGTGAGCCACTTTGTCCTGCAAGAGAAAGGGGAAGTGTGTCAGTGAGTGTGGTGCAATCTGTTTGGGTTATATGCTTGTTGAATAGCTGACAGTGTGTGCAAGCTGTGAGATGTGGGTGTGAGGCTTGCAGTAGTGGTAAGAGTGTGAGGGTGAGGTGAAGCTATGAATGTGAGGTATGATCGTGCTCGGTAGAGATTGTTGGTAGGTGAGTGATGAGGATGTGGTGAATTGAGCAGTGTGTGAGGATAGTGGTGCAGATGGTGGGATATGGCATTTGAAGATGAATTCACTGACCTTGACCACTCGTGTGAGGTCATTAAACTGCTTCCTACACTGCGTCCAGGTCCTTCGGGCCTATACTGCTGGCATTCACCACGACGGCTATCTGCTGCCATTGCATTTTATACATTTGCCTGGAGGGCCTCCTGGCCCCCTGTGGAAAGAGGACCACTCTCCTCGAGTTCACCTCCTGCACCAAGGCCTCCTGTACTGCATCGGAGAACCTTGGTGCACGCTCTGGCCCCTGTTGTGCCATCATTGTTTTATTTGCTGCTCTGACTCTCTTCCCCAGCCAGTTGAATGACCTGCTGCAGGCAGAATGCACCTCCCCTTTAAGAGGTGGAGACTGCCTTTAATTAGTGCAGGCTAGCTTTAATTGGTGCTTGCCCCACACAAACTTGGGGCCCCTGCTGAGCGTTCAGCCACTCAGCAGCGCGTTCAGCGCTGGGCTGAACATCACAATCATGTTAATTAGCAGGCAGCACGAAGTTAGCGTACTGCCTGCATTACTTTCAACGGGCAACGCCATCCCGGCACCCGTTTTCGGGAGCAAACAGATTTTTAGTCCATTGTTTCTGTTTCAATCTGTTTGAATAATCGCTACAACCCATTATTCTCTCAATGTAATTAATATTGATACGGAACGGATCCACGTATACAGCAGTTGTAAGAATATAGATTTTTCATCCTTCCCAGTCTCTGGCTAGGACGACATAATGCGTTTTTACTTATTACACTCATTAAGGTTTCAATTGGATTGCTATCGTTTCAGGCCCAAGTGCATGAATCGATTTACATGAAGAATTGGTCACGGCTCCTTCATTATGAATGTTCTTCACCCAAGGACAGTGCAATTAGTCACTGGTAATGAACAGTGCAGATCTGATCATGTTCACTAAAGGTAGTCCTGGAAGGGACAGCTCTGAGTAGCGTTAGGAACCAAAGTTGTAAATTGGCTACAATGCCATCGTTTTTTTTAATCAAACTGAATTTCAGTCTGAAATAAGGTGTGTACTCCCCGAATAGCTCAACTGGTTAAGTGTGTTGTGTTTCATATAATGGGAAAAGCTTATAATGGGATGTCTAGTTTGGCTCTCCATTCGATGGCCTGCTGAAATGCCGAGTGGAGACATGAGGTGCCTCCCACAACAGGTCTCAGTGGGCAGGTTGATGTGATGTGTTCCATGGTCTGGGGCTCATGGCCACAGTCACACTTTGGGTCATCCCTCATCTTCCACTTGTGGAGCAGGGGCCGCATCGTCAATGCCCTGTGCTGATTGGGTTGAGGGAGGTCGAAGCCAGAGAGCTGTGCTGTTGGGTCAGCGATGAGGTGTTGGTTCTTTATGTTGCAGGCGTCCCACGATTCCGTCCATCTGGGTAGTGGGTGGATACCAGCTGCGTGAATATTGGCTGCTGTTTCCCAGAATGGCCAGCGCGATTTTAAGTGCTTTCCTGGTGGGTTTTTCAAGTCTTCGTGAATGGGAAGGTCGATGTTGCTGATGATTTTTTCCATCTCATGGAGCACGGTGACATCGCGGCGAATGGCAGGCGGGGCAACGTGGGACAGCACCGGGAGCCACTCGGTTGGCGTGGACTCAAGCACCCCTGACACCGTCCTCATGGCGGCGTTTAGCGGCACGTCCACGATCTTTGTGTGGCGGCTCAGGACCATGAGGCAGAGCAGGATTCTGCAGCAGTGTTGACTGGGGTCACTGTTGCGGTGCCAAGTGTTCTGGCTGTGCTCTCCCGTGACGCTCCAGTCTGTTTCCGGACCAGGTTTTTACTTTTTGGCCGGTGTCGGTGAGATGAGGCCGATGGGTGAGAGTCCTGTCCAGGCTGACGCCCAGGTATTTTGGGTGGGGTTTATGGGTGAGTTGCCTTCCACAGAAGGAAACGTTGAGTTCTTTCCCGGTGGCATTGTTGTTCGGATGGAACGGCGACACAACTGTCTTCTCTGGATTGGGGCGGAGGTGCCAGATCTGGGAGTAGCATTCCAGTAGGCCCAGGTCACTTGTTAGCGTCCTACTTGCTTCCTCTAATGTTGATGCCTACGTCAGCAGTGCTATGTCATCGGCATATGCGAACTCCCGGGATTTGGTGCAGGGCATGTCCGCTGTATAGATTTTGAAAAAAGCCAATGCGAGCACTGATCCCTGTGGCAGACCGTTGTTGAGCGTCCGTGTTCGGCTGGTCTTGTCACCAAGATAGACGCGGAACTTACGGTTGCACGTTAGGGTGTTGATAAGCCTGATGACAGTCTACACGTGGTCTCTCTGTGTGTGCAAGTTCACCGAGAACTTGCCAGCTAATGTCATCAAGCAGATGACCGAACGCCCGAAAGAGGCCTCCTGGTCTGAAAAGCTTGAAAGCATCGAACTGGTTAAGTGAGTGAGCAATGGAGCCAACAGACTGGAGAGGTGGCAGGTTTGATCCCCGTCTATGCTGAGTTCATTGATATAAGCTGGGGCAGTTGTAACATCATAATGGCCCTGAAATTCACCTCTCCAGCTTGCCGCGGGGGTAAGGATCGCGCACGCTCTTACCTACCGCGCCTGCCGTTGTGTTTTGGGCCCATGGGAACTTCAGCTCCTGGTCCTGCTCCAAGAGCCGGCGCGCAGTGCTTGCGTGTCCCAGGGGCGTAGTTAGTGCGATGCGTCCCCTGGGATCACGTGGGCCATGGAGAGCCAATGGCAGCAGACCATCTTTCATTCATAGGTTTGACAGGAGACCTGTCAAATCTGTGAATTGAAATCGGCCCCAAAAGAACAGCTAAACTTAAAATAAATTTTTTTTAAAACTCATCACATTTATAAAATAACTAGTTAAATAAATTAACCACTATAAACAAAAATTTAAATTTTTGAAAAAATTAATATACTTTTTAAAAGTGATAAAAATAAACTTACCTTTCTTTAAAGTATCTAAAAAAGATAAACCTGTTGAAATTTTTTTTAAATTATACTTAATTAACCACTTACCTTGTTGAAAACGGGTCCTGCACCTCCTTTTTAATAGCGTAGTTTCTTCACTACGTACCCTCGCGTAGAAACCTGAAAAAAAATCTAAGTTTGCTGCGTGCGCGCAGCCTCTACCGCGCACGTGGTTCACCTAGGAACCGCCCCCTTCACCATACCGGAAGTTCCGGTTTCCCGCGCATGCGCAGTGCATGCAGGAAACCGGCACTTCGGGACGCATTACGGGTGAGTACGGACTGTGTACTCACCCGGGAAGGGCTGAATTTTTGGCCCAATGTCTTTAACGTAGAAAAATGTCCCAAGGCGCTTCACAGAACCCAAATTCAGAATCTCTTACTTTGTGACGCTATCTCCTGCTCTCCATGTGATTCAAACAAGTAAGAAGTGTTGAAACTGAAAGTACAAGTAATCAATTATGTTTAGTGCCAAGTCACCAACTAAATGTAATGCCACAGTGAAAAAGCAGGCCACTCGTTGTAAAAATACTGTCGTTTGGTGTCAGTTGGTGTGATTTTCTCTGAAGTCAATGTATACTGAGCTCGAATAATGCATTGAGTCCTTGGGTCAAAGTTGATGACTGTTTGGCTTCAACCCCAGGTGTTGGTTGCCTTATACAGCTCCAACATGGGCTACCAGGATAGTTCCATTCATGACTAAATGTGCCCACTCGCTGCTTCTCCCAGCTGCTATGGGCAGGTGGTAATATATTAGTATTGTCATTAAGTATGACTTGCAGCCAAAACAAGCAACCATGTGGCCATTAAGAGAGTGAGCCAAATGACTACAGACAGGTGGGTTCTTATCTCATTTACAGTAATGGGAAACCTGGCACCTGTGAAATTTAGTGACCTTCCAAAGCAATTTATTACTGACCCTGGGTTGCCAATAAAGCTGATGATATTGAGCTTTATCTAATGAGCTTTTCAAATGCTTTAAACTAGGTCCTCCCACACCCAATAATAGCCAAGACTAGAACTACAATCGTAAAAATATAATGTACTGTAAGAGTTTATAGATATATGTACAGCTAATACATACATTTCGAATTAACTTTTCGATAGTCAAAATGGACTTTGAATGCAACCTGCATTCTCACTGGCTGAACAACACCACAGAGCACAGCAGGGCAGGGAGTCCTGTGTTGGGTACAGATATGTCACTGCAGCCTACATTAAAGTGAATGCATACTGAGGCCATCACAAGTGATCAGGAGTCAGCACAAACTATGGAAAAATAAGGCAAATATTGAGGAAGTAGAAGAATTTAATGCAGAGGTAACTACACGTTAAGGTGAATATCACATTTCAAGTTTTTTGTCTATTTGTCCTAGAAGGGATTTTCATAGAATCATACAGCACAGAAGGAGGCCATTCGGCCCATCATGCCTGTGCCAGCTCTTTTGGGTTAATTAATAATGTGATGTTGCTATTAAGTTAAATTCAGTCCACAAAGAGATAGTCACCCAATACACCAGCTGTCTGGGAATGTTGATTAGGTCCATTAGCAGGAACTAAAACTAGCTAACATGCTAGATAAATGTGAGACAATGGAGTTTGTTAGTACATTTTAGAGGCAACTGCACCTATAAACATAGAATGGTTTCATTCATTTGAGCACAGCATGGGTCTTGGCTGAATACACAACAAAGATGCCATGTGGGGGGCCGTTATCCTCCTTTGAGTTTTGATTGGCAATGTAACAAGCTAATCCATGACACAGAGAGCTGGGGAGGGTCAGAGGTCAATTTCATCTGTACATGTCTTTCTGGAAAACACAGTCTGCAGAAGTTTGAATTTGAAGTTCAAGGGGCAGAAAACTCTTGTTTTCTAAAGTTAGCAAATGCTGATTTGTAAAATGAAGCTAGGACCTCAAGGACTTAGTTTGTATAATTTCTTATTTTTGATGTTACGAGGACCAACAGGAAACAGATTGAACTTCACTGCAAACTGTGTCCTACCAATCATGTATTTCATGTAAAATAAAGCAGTTTCTCTGTTTACAATTGGCTCATATCACTAGAGTGTTTATCATTTACTTTCTGGAAGATAGAAGAAATGCACATGGGGCAACATGCAAGATCACAGTATCCAGTACACATACAGGGTCTTATTGTTACAGCCCCCGAGTCACAGTATTACATGACTAGATAGTGGGCAGTAAAGGTACACTCCCAATCATAGGGAATTGGAAGTCCACTTATGGGAGAGACCAATAATGCTGAACCCAAGAGAACATCTAGTGCACATCCCAAATTTATAACATGAGTTTATGAATACAGAAGGCAATCCCTGAAATATTCTGCTGAAAAATTGTTGTCTTGCCTCTGTTTTAACTGAAGTATCACTGTTTTACATCAATATTATAGTGCTGAGATATTGAATAGCAACATCCTGAAGAATCCATTTGCTGATAACACTGAAGGCAGCCAGAAGCCTGAGATACTTATGATAATTTGGGTTTCTGTTTTATTCCTGTCTTCAGTGATGTGGCCATTATTCCAAGATGTTTCACCTCACTGCCTTCTGGTTTCTTATTGGATTTCAATTGCGCAACCTATTTCAATTATCTATTTTAACACTCTCCCACAAGCATTAGTATTCCAGTGTAATGAGATGCCAGCTTCTGATGAATAATCCTGACATATAGCTTAATTGCAGGTAATGGGTAATGCCGTCTCCAGACTCCACGCAGAGGGAACCATTACCTTGCAGAAGGTACAATGGAGTAGTGAGCAACACTCCCGAGAAGACAACATGCCTAAGGTTAATAGCCAGGCATACTGGAACACCTGCATGAATTCATTACATGTTCAGTCACAGGAAAGAGAGCAAGCAAACAGAAAATAAGTCTTTTCTAGTCCAGTAGTTGCAGTCACAATGCTTAACATTTCAAACAGTTACAGCACACCTCCCAATCTGCAGTTGTGTTGAAATGAATGGATCCAGCTCAGTGCGTGGGGCAGTTTACTAAAGGCCATTAAACCAGCTCGTGTCACCAGCTTCAGAGCCTGTGGCCACTGCTAGTTTTCTCAGCAGCTCTGATGAACATTGAGACGTGTCAAAGTAAAGAGGAGAGTTGAGAGGTATGATATTCGACATACACTTAGCCTACTGAAAAATGTATTCTAGATCGATGAATCTGCATTGAGTGAAGGCAACACTGAGACATTGGGTTTGCATGTGTTAAGCTTCATGGGACATTCAAGCAGAAGCTAATGAACGAATTACTATTCTTTACTTCCAACATTCTCTCCACATGTGTCATGACCTTGCATGCTGGTAAATAATAGCGCATCACAGGAATGTGGGAGTCACAGTCTGAGTGAGCAGCGATTGGGCGGTAAACATAGGAAGCCTCATTCCTGATTGGATATTATAACAAAGGCAGCAAGGGCTCTGAACCTCTTCAACACAAGAAAAATCATGTTACACCAATTACAAACTGACCATCTCTGCTAATCCAGTTAAAAGGCACACATCTGTCTAAACCGCAACAGCTGTTAAAGGCCGAACAACTTTATAACAATATGCCATCAAACCAGGTCACACAGGTTAATGAGACACCAGTTCTTTATGAGACAGTGAAAGCCAACCTGTCACTAAAGCTCTTCCTGAACATTAATATTTTCAGTGAAAGCTGCATCCCCCGATTCAAATTTAAAATAATGGGACTCAAGGCAGATAAATCACCTGGACCTGATGGCTTACATCCTAGAGTCTTGAAGGAAGTGGCGGTAGGGATTGTAGATGCATTGGTAATAATTTTTCAAAACTCCCTGGATTCCGCTAAGGTCCCGGCAGACTGGAAAACTGCTAATGTAACACCCTTATTTAAAAAGGGCAGTAGACAGAAGGCTGGTAACTATAGACCGGTTAGCCTAACATCTGTGGTAGGTAAAATTTTGGAGTCCATTATTAAGGAAACAGTAACAGGACATTTGGATAATCATAATTTAATAGGACAAAGTCAGCATGGTTTTACGAAGGGGAAGTCATGTTTGACAAATTTGCTGGAGTTCTTTGAGGAAGTAACATATCGAGTGGATAAAGGGGAACCAGTGGACGTAGTGTATTTAGACTTCCAAAAGGCATTTGACAAGGTGCCACACAAAAGATTATTGCTTAAGGTAAAAAATCACAGGATTGGGGGTAATATTCTGGCATGGATAGAGGATTGGCTATCTAACAGAAAGCAAAGAGTTGGGATAAATGGTTCATTCTCAGACTGGCAATCAGTAACTAGTGGTGTTCCACAGGGGTCAGTGCTGGGTCCCCAACTCTTTACAATCTATATTAACGATTTGGAGGAAGGGACCAAGTGTAACATATCAAAATTTGCAGATGATACAAAGATGGGAGGGAAAGTAGTGAGTGAGGAGGACATAAAAAACCTGCAAGGGGACATAGACAGGCTAAGTAAGTGGGCAGAGATTTGGCAGATGGAATACAACACTGGAAAGTGTGAGGTGATGCACTTTGGCAGGAAAACTCCTAGAGCAATTTATTATCTTAATGGCAAGAAACTGGAGAGTACTGAAGTGCAAAGGGATCTAGGGGTCCTGGTGCACGAAACTCAAAAGGTTAGTATGCAGGTGCAGCAAGTGATTAAGAAGGCAAATGGAATGTTGGCTTTCATTGCTAGGGGGATAGAATATAAAAATAGGGAGGTATTGCTTCAGTTGTACAAGGTATTGGTGAGACCGCACCTGGAATATTGCATACAGTTTTGGTGTCCTTACTTAAGGAAAGACATCCTTGCTCTCGAGGCAGTGCAAAAAAGGTTCACTCGGTTAATCCCGGGGATGAGGGGGTGGTCATATGAGGAGAGGTTGGGTAGATTGGGACTCTACTCATTGGAGTTCAGAAGAATGAGAGGCGATCTTATTGAAACATATAAGATTGTGAAGGGGTTGGATCGGGTGGATGCGGGGAGGATGTTCCCGATGACGGGTGAGACTAGAACTAGGGGACATAGTCTTAGAATAAGGGGCTGCTCTTTCAAAACTGAGATGAGGAGGAACTACTTCACTCAGAGGGTGGTAGGTCCATGGAATATGCTGCCACAAAAAGCTGTAGAAGCTACATCATTAAATAAATTTAAAACAGAAATAGACAGTTTCCTAGAAGTAAAGGGCATTAAGGGTTACGGGGAGCGGGCAGGAATTTGGACATGAGTCTAGGTTCGGATCGGTCATGGCCCTGTGGGTAGTGGAGCGGGCCCAGGGACCGTGTAGCCTGATTCTGCTCCTATTTCGTGTGTGCAATTCTGTTAGATGCAGGAGATGGTTCTGTGATAGATAGTAGATTGGCGGTTAGGATCAGATCAGCCATGATCTTATTGAATGGCGGAGCAGGCTCGAGGGGCCGATTGGCCTACTCCTGCTCCTATTTCTTATGTTCTTATGTTCTTATGATCCAAAAGTATTTATTTAAAGTCAAAAACCATCCAAAACCATAAACCTATTCCACTGAGTACCATTCATGGCCCGACTCAGCACGTGGCCTCATTTACTGGGGTACATTTTCTGACTAGCGCTTAAATGAACTCAAACTAAATCTACCCGTGCACTTTTTAAATGTAGATGTCCTCCCTTTGGCAAATACACCCCACTCACTGCTTATGACAAAAGTCATCAATTTGCAATTTTCACGGATGGAATCACTGAACACAATCACAAAACACTGGTACAAATATCAGAAATCTCATAAACCCATGTAATAAAACAATCAATTTGACTTCTTCATTCACCATAAAACAGTGGCCCTGCTATCACTGGTTCTGCATCTCCTCAATCACCTCTTTCTTCGTTCCAGTCATCTGGTCGTCACATCTCCCTTAAACCATTGATTAATATCAAAAGCATCCCAGAGTAAATGAGAAATAATATATACACACACATAAACATAATGGGCCAGAGTTTGCTGAAGCGGGGCATCTCGCTTGTTCGACTTGTTTGTGCAAGGTTAGGTTTTAAATATTTTTTGCTCACAAAGTTGCTGGAAATGTGAACTGATAGCAGCGCAGTGAGGAAAACAGGGCATCTGGGACCTTGATGAACAATGGGACAAAGACTGTGGGTTGGATTTTGCCAATGGGGAGCTTTTGGAGGCGGGACTCCCACTTGTCGGGTTTCAGTCCCGCCTCCATCGACTTCTGGCCAACCCACACTATTTTCCCTTGATTGACCTTGTTAAGTCCGCCCAGCGGTTACAGAGAACGTCAACGTATGATGTTTCATCTGTCAAAAATTTTTGACAGATGAATTGTCATCGTTTGACAGCTCTGTGAAGCTGTCAAACACTGACATTCTCTGTAGTTTGATGAGTTCTTGAATTCAAGACCTCATCAAACCTCTTTCTTTTGTAGAAATTACATGGTTGCTGCATTGGAGAATGCAACAGCCATCTGTCATCTCTACCGCGGAGGTGCGAGACTCTCCGCATACACACCGATTGAAGCCTGCAGGAAGAAACAAAGGTAAGTACACTTTTTCTAACACTTTGCACTTACCTCAGATACTCACCTCTCCACACTTGCACCCATCACTTACCTTCACAGCACACTTTTGGACCCCCCCGACCCCCGCAGACCCAGTACTCGCCTCGCTGACCTGGCGGGTTTTGGAGCCTTCGGGAAGCCTGCACTTATGTGGGCAAAATGGTGATAATCCTATTTTCTGCCTGTTAACTACCTCCAAGGAGACGGGACCTGGCGCGGGACGGCTACCCGCCTCCTGGCAAGATGGCATGGAGGCGGGTTGGGCACCCGCCCCCAAATTCTACCATTTTCCCGGCAGTCCCACCTCCAAACCCGCCTCCCCAGGGCTGGCAAAATCCAGCCCTGTAACTCCTTAACCAACGAGATTAAAGGATTGAGAAATAAACAGAGGAAGGACTGAGAAAGAGGGTGAATTCAATGTCAAATCGTGTACAGAAGAAGTAAAGAGAGGGAAAGACAGATTGGTTTAAGAGAGAGAAAACAGGCAGAAAGGAAAAGTAAGAATTACATTTTTTTGTACATTTTTTAAAACTCCAACAACAATTCATAACCTGAAGGAATGAGATTCCACAATTTCAATTGTTTACTATCTGGGCAAGAGAGGTTGATTGGCAATCATTAACAATTATCACATTGTTAAAAGGGTAATTACACTGTTAATTACTAGACTTAATTTTCTGTTACAAGTATAATGAGCAATTTTATGTGCGAATGCAACAACTTCATGAAAATCACGGGAAGGTTATTGACGAGATACCGTTTTTGCGAAGTTAACAGCGGAGCGGCGCGCTCGTGACGAATTGCAATTCACGGGGTATCTCTTCCTCTTCCTCGCCACAAGTTGCTGGCCGATTTGCACATTAATAACGGTGTGCGTTGTTCCGACACCGTTACTTTATCAACAAATTCTGGGCCAACCTTATGATAAATTTCAGGCAGTATTTTGGTGCTAAATCATCTTTTTGTGGCAGGTAGTGAAGAATGATTTATGTGCTGGTGTGTCAGCAGGTTCCGAGTGGTGCAGCAATGCGTTTAAACTTTTGCTCCCCAATTTTCTTTCCTGAAGGACCTGGCTCAGGCAGCACCTTCCACACCTTGTCCAAACGGCATTGCCTCAGACATGAGCTCAGGAAGCTATTTGACCATGAGGCCAATCACAGCCAAGCCAGATCCTGCCTTCATCTGGTGTCCACACAGGGGTGTTTTCCAACGGAAATCAGTGGCTGACAATCAAGAGAATCCAGTCTGCTTTTCTCAGGCATTGAGGGCTATTGAAGAGCCCCTCCCCCACCAAACCCCACCCCACTGCCACTCCAGACAAGTCAGCACAGACCAGAATCCAAAGTTGGGATCTTTTTTATCTGTACGACTCAGTTCCACACAGGCGCAAACATAATACCCAAGGACAACAATGAGTCACTTAAGACCTTCTTAATCCACGCCAAACACCTGCTCCCTCATCCAATAGAGGGTCATCTCCTTCCCGCCAGATGGCTGACTACAAAGGTGAGCAGGTAGCTGGGAGTTCGGAGAGGCGAGGCATTTGTTGATATGCAAGATGTTGATTCAGGATTAAAATACTGCAAACGGAGCCGACTCCAAATGACGACGATTACCAGGCACCTGCCTCATCAAAGGTCCCACGGATAACCCAATAAATCCACAGTTGTATTACCAAATTTCTATGACCACCAAGAGGGCGGATGGAGGGCCCTCTATTATGGCAGGTAGTGGAGGTTCCACTGTAAACCATATATGTTCTCATTCAGTGGATTTTGTCCTTTTTGTTTGCATTAAGATGCCAAATGAATAAAATCATTGGCTGCACGAGAAAGATTTGCACATCAATTATTTTTATCTGAAGGATAGAAAAGTGCTGATCCAACCAGAACAGTCCGAGGCAAAGTAAAGGTGGGATTATCAGGATTGCACTGTTGCGCAGTTTTGGTGTTCTTTAAGTGTACTTCATGCCATCAGCAGAACATTTTATATTAGTTCTAAGGGTGCCAGTGGCAAGACTTCATTTCAACTAGAAATGCGATCCAGTGAGTACTCCTGCTGGTGGACACCAAGTAAGATAAGGGCTATGACACCATTCTGGTTGAATAGGCAATCGACGCTCAATTTCAAAGGTGGAATAATCAGAGAGGCCATCTGGTGCAGTACCAGAAGACTGACAGTACCCGACATCACAGGAACAACACCTGCACCCTACATCACAGTAACAACAACACCAGCACCCAACATCACAGTAACAACAACACCAGCACCCTACATCACAGGAACAACAACACCAACACCCTACATCACAGGAACAACAACACCAACACCCTACATCACAGGAACAACACCAGCACCCTACATCACAGGAACAACAACACCAGCACCCTACATCACAGGAACAACAACACCAGCACCCTACATCACAGTAACAACACCAGCACCCTACATCACAACAACAACACCAGCACCCTACATCACAGGAACAACAACACCAACACCCTACATCACAGGAACAAAATCACCAGCACCCTACATCACAACAACAACACCAGCACCCTACATCACAGGAACAACACCAACAGCACCCTACATCACAACAACACCAGCACCCTACATCACAACAACACCAGCACCCTACTCACAGACAACAACACCAGCACCCTACATCACAGGAACAACAACCCAGCACCTACATCAACAACACCAGCACCCTACATCACAACAACACCAGCACCCTACATCACAGGAACAACAACACCAGCACCCTACATCACAGGAACAACAACACCAGCACCCTACATCACAACAACACCAGCACCCGACATCACAGGAACAACATCACCAGCACCCTACATCACAGGAACAACACCAGCACACCCTACATCACAGGAACAACAACACCAGCACCCGACATCACATGAAAAACACCAGCACCCTACATCACAGGATCAACATCACCAGCACCCTACATCACAGGAACAACATCACCAGCACCCTACATCACAGGAACAACAACACCAGCACCCTACATCACAGGAACAACAACACCCGCACCCTACATCACAGGAACAACATCACCAGCACCCTACATCACAGGAACAACAACACCAGCACCCAACATCACAGGAACAACAACACCAGCACCCTACATCACAGGAACAACAACACCAGCACCCTACATCACAGGAACAACATCACCAGCACCCTACATCACAGGAACAACAACACCAGCACCCTACATCACAGGAACAACAACACCAGCACCCTACATCACAGGAACAACAACACCAGCACCCTACATCACAGGAACAACAACACCAGCACCCTACATCACAGGAACAACAACACCAGCACCCTACATCACAACAACAACACCAGCACCCTACATCACAGGAACAACAACACCAGCACCCTACATCACAGGAACAACAACACCAGCACCCTACATCACAGGAACAACACCAGCACCCTACATCACAGGAACAACAACACCAGCACCCTACATCACAGGAACAACACCAGCACCCTACATCACAGAAACAACATCACCAGCACCCTACATCACAGGAACAACAACACCAGCACCCTACATCACAGGAACAACACCAGCACCCTACATCACAACAACAACACCAGCACCCTACATCACAGGAACAACAACACCAGCACCCTACATCACAGGAACAACAACACCCGCACCCTACATCACAGGAACAACAACACCAGCACCCTGCATCACAGGAACAACACCAGCACCCTACATCACAGGAACAACAACACCAGCACCCTACATCACAGGAACAACATCACCAACACCCTACATCACAGGAACAACAACACCAGCACCCTACATCACAGGAACAACAACACCAGCACCCGACATCACAGGAACAACAACACCAGCACCCTACATCACAGGAACAACAACACCAGCACCCGACATCACAGGAACAACACCAGCACCCTACATCACAGGAACAACATCACCAGCACCCTACATCACAGGAACAACAACACCAGCACCCTACATCACAGGAACAACATCACCAGCACCCTACATCACAGGAACAACACCAGCACCCTACATCACAGGAACAACACACCAGCACCCTACATCACAGGAACAACACCAGCACCCTACATCACAGGAACAACAACACCAGCACCCTACATCACAGGAACAACAACACCAGCACCCTACATCACAGGAACAACACCAGCACCCTACATCACAGGAACAACAACACCAGCACCCTACATCACAGGAACAACACCAGCACCCTACATCACAGGAACAACAACACCAGCACCCTACATCACAGGAACAACACCAGCACCCTACATCACAGGAACAACAACACCAGCACCCTACATCACAGGAACAACAACACCAGCACCCTACATCACAGAACAACAACACCAGCACCCTACATCACAGGAACAACAACACCAGCACCCTACATCACAGGACACAACACCAGCACCCTACATCACAGAACAACACACCAGCACCTACATCACAGAACAACAACACCAGCACCCTACATCACAGGAACAACAACACCAGCACCCTACATCACAGGAACAACAACACCAGCACCCTACATCACAGGAACAACACCAGCACCCTACATCACAGAAACAAACAACACCAGCACCCTACATCACAGGAACAACAACACCAGCACCCTACATCACAGGAACAACAACACCAGCACCCTACATCACAGGAACAACAACACAGCACCCTACATCACAGAACAACAACACCAGCACCCTACATCACAGGAACAACAACACCAGCACCCTACATCACAGGAACAACAACACCAGCACCCTACATCACAGGAACAAACACCAGCACCCTACATCACAGGAACAACAACACCAGCACCCTACATCACAGGAACAACAACACCAGCACCCTACATCACAGGAAACAACACCAGCACCCTACATCACAGGAACAACAACCAGCACCCTACATCACAGGAACAACAACACCAGCACCCTACATCACAGGAACAACACACCAGCACCCTACATCACAGGAACAACAACACCAGCACCCTACATCACACAACAACACCAGCACCCTACATCACAGGAACAACATCACCAGCACCCTACATCACAGGAACAACAACACCAGCACCCTACATCACAGGAACAACAACACCAGCACCCTACATCACAGGAAACAACACCAGCACCCTACATCACAGGAACAACAACACCAGCACCCTACATCACAGGACAACAACACCAGCACCCTACATCACAGGAACACAACACCAGCACCCTACATCACAGGAACAACACACCAGCACCCTACATCACAGGAACAACAACACCCAGCACCCTAACTTCACAGGACACCAACACCAGCACCCTACATCACAGCAACAACAACACCAGCACCCTACAGAACATCACAGAACAACAACACCAGCACCTACATCACAGAACAACAACACCAGCACCCTACATCTCAGGAACAACACCAGCACCCTACATCACAGGAACAACACCAGCACCCTACATCACAGGAACAACAACACCAGCACCCTACATCACAGGAACAACAACACCAGCACCCTACATCACAGGAACAACAACACCAGCACCCTACATCACAGGAACAACAACACCAGCACCCTACATCACAGGAACAACAACACCAGCACCCTACATCACAGGAACAACAACACCAGCACCCTACATCACAGGAACAACAACACCAGCACCCTACATCACAGAACAACAACACCAGCACCCTACATCACAGGAACAACACCAGCAACCTACATCACAGGAACAACAACACCAGCACCCTACATCACAGGAACAACACCAGCAACCTACATCACAGGAACAACAACACCAGCACCCTACATCACAGAACAACAACACCAGCACCCTACATCACAGGAACAACAACACCAGCACCCTACATCACAGGAACAACAACACCAGCACCCTACATCACAGGAACAACAACACCAGCACCCTACATCACAGGAACAACAACACCAGCACCCTACATCACAGGAACAACAACACCAGCACCCTACATCACAGGAACAACAACACCAGCACCCTACATCACAGGAACAACAACACCAGACCCTACATCACAGGAACAACAACACCAGCACCCTACATCACAAGGAACAACACCAGCACCCTACATCACAGAACAACAACACCAGCACCCTACATCACAGGAACAACAACCCAGCACCCTACATCACAAACACACACCAGCACCAACATCACAGGAACAACATCACCAGCACCCTACATCACAGACAACAACACCAGCACCCTACATCACAGGACACACCAGCACCCTACATCACAGGCAACAACAACACCAGCACCCTACATCACAGAACAACAACACCAGCACCCTACATCACAGGAACAACAACACCAGCACCCTACATCACAGGGAACAACAACACCAGCACCCTACATCACAGGAACAACAACACCAGCACCCTACATCACAGAACAACAACACCAGCACCCTACATCACAGAACAACAACACCAGCACCCTACATCACAGGAACCAACACCAGCACCCTACATCACAGACAACAACACCAGCACCCTACATCACAGGAACAACAACACCAGCACCCTACATCACAGAACAACAACACCAGCACCCTACATCACAGGAACAACAACACCAGCACCCTACATCACAGGAACAACAACACCAGCACCCTACATCACAGGAACAACACCAGCACCCTACATCACAGGAACAACACCAGCACCCTACATCACAGGAACAACAACACCAGCACCCTACATCACAGGAACAACAACACCAGCACCCTACATCACAGGAACAACAACACCAGCACCCTACATCACAGGAACAACAACACCAGCACCCTACATCACAGGAACAACAACACCAGCACCCTACATCACAGGAACAACAACACCAGCACCCTACATCACAGGAACAACAACACCAGCACCCTACATCACAGACAACACCAGCACCCTACATCACAACAACAACACCAGCACCCTACATCACAGGAACAACAACACCAGCACCCTACATCACAGGAACAACAACACCAGCACCCTACATCACAGGAACAACAACACCAGCACCCTACATCACAGGAACAACAACACCAGCACCCTACATCACAGGAACAACAACACCAGCACCCTACATCACAGGAACAACAACACCAGCACCCTACATCACAGGAACAACAACACCAGCACCCTACATCACAGGAACAACAACCAGCACCCTACATCACAGGAACAACATCACCAGCACCCTACATCACAGGAACAACAACACCAGCACCCTACATCACAGAAACAACAACACCAGCACCCTACATCACAGGAACAACAACACCAGCACCCTACATCACAGAATCAACAACACCAGCACCCTACATCACAACAACAACACCAGCACCCTACATCACAGGAACAACAACACCAGCACCCTACATCACAGGAACAACAACACCAGCACCCTACATCACAGGAACAACACCAGCACCCTACATCACAGGAACAACACACCAGCACCCTACATCACAGGAACAACAACCAGCACCCTACATCACAGGAACAACACACCAGCACCCTACATCACAGGAACAACAACACCAGCACCCTACATCACAGGAACAACAACACCAGCACCCTACATCACAGAAACAACACCAGCACCCTACATCACAGGAACAACAACACCAGCACCCTACATCACAGGAACAACAACACCAGCACCCTACATCACAGAACAACAACACCAGCACCCTACATCACAGGAACAACAACACCAGCACCCTACATCACAGAACAACAACACCAGCACCCTACATCACAGGAACAACAACACCAGCACCCTACATCACAGGAACAACAACACCAGCACCCTACATCACAGGAACAACAACACCAGCACCCTACATCACAGGAACAACAACACCAGCACCCGACATCACAGGAACAACAACACCAGCACCCTACATCACAGGAACAACACCAGCACCCTACATCACAGGAACAACAACACCAGCACCCTACATCACAGGAACAACAACACCAGCACCCTACATCACAGGAACAACAACACCAGCACCCTACATCACAGGAACAACAACACCAGCACCCTACATCACAGGAACAACAACACCAGCACCCTACATCACAGGAACAACAACACCAGCACCCTACATCACAGGAACAACAACACCAGCACCCTACATCACAGGAACAACAACACCAGCACCCTACATCACAGAACAACAACACCAGCACCCTACATCACAGGAACAACAACACCAGCACCCTACATCACAGGAACAACAACACCAGCACCCTACATCACAGGAACAAACACCAGCACCCTACATCACAGGAACAACAACACCAGCACCCTACATCACAGGAACAACAACACCAGCACCCTACATCACAACAACAACACCAGCACCCTACATCACAGGAACAACACCAGCACCCTACATCACAGGAACAACAACACCAGCACCCTACATCACAGGAACAACAACACCAGCACCCTACATCACAGGAACAACAACACCAGCACCCTACATCACAGGAACAACAACACCAGCACCCTACATCACAGGAACAACAACACCAGCACCCTACATCACAGGACAACAACACCAGCACCCTACATCACAGGAACAACAACACCAGCACCCTACATCACAGGAACAACACACCAGCACCCTACATCACAGGAACAACAACACCAGCACCCTACATCACAGGAACAACAACACCAGCACCCTACATCACAGGAACAACAACACCAGCACCCTACATCACAGGAACAACAACACCAGCACCCTACATCACAGGAACAACAACACCAGCACCCTACATCACAGGAACAACAACACCAGCACCCTACATCACAGGAACAACAACACCAGCACCCTACATCACAGGAACAACAACACCAGCACCCTACATCACAGGAACAACAACACCAGCACCCTACATCACAGGAACAACACCAGCACCCTACATCACAGGAACAACAACACCAGCACCCTACATCACAGGAACAACAACACCAGCACCCTACATCACAGGAACAACAACACCAGCACCCTACATCACAGGAACAACACCAGCACCCTACATCACAGGAACAACAACACCAGCACCCTACATCACAGGACAACAACACCAGCACCCTACATCACAGGAACAACAACACCAGCACCCTACATCACAGAACAACAACACCAGCACCCTACATCACAGGAACAACAACACCAGCACCCTACATCACAGACAACAACACCAGCACCCTACATCACAGGAACAACACCAGCACCCTACATCACAGGAACAACAACACCAGCACCCTACATCACAACAACAACACCAGCACCCTACATCACAGAACAACAACACCAGCACCCTACATCACAGGAACAACAACACCAGCACCCTACATCACAGAACAACAACACCAGCACCCTACATCACAGGAACAACAACACCAGCACCCTACATCACAGGAACAACAACACCAGCACCCTACATCACAACAACAACACCAGCACCCTACATCACAGGAACAACAACACCAGCACCCTACATCACAGGAACAACAACACCAGCACCCTACATCACAGGAACAACACCAGCACCCTACATCACAGGAACAACACCAGCACCCTACATCACAACAACAACAACACCAGCACCCTACATCACAGGAACAACACCAGCACCCTACATCACAACAACAACAACACCAGCACCCTACATCACAGGAACAACACCAGCACCCTACATCACAGAACAACAACACCAGCACCCTACATCACAGACAACAACACCAGCACCCTACATCACAGAACAACAACACCAGCACCCTACATCACAGACAACAACACCAGCACCCTACATCACAGAACAACAACACCAGCACCCTACATCACAACAACAACACCAGCACCCTACATCACAGGAACAACACCAGCACCCTACATCACAACAACAACACCAGCACCCTACATCACAGGAACAACACCAGCACCCTACATCACAACAACAACACCAGCACCCTACATCACAGACAACAACACCAGCACCCTACATCACAACAACAACACCAGCACCCTACATCACAACAACAACAACACCAGCACCCTACATCACAACAACAACACCAGCACCCTACATCACAGAACAACAACACCAGCACCCTACATCACAGAACAACAACACCAGCACCCTACATCACAGGACAACAACACCAGCACCCTACATCACAGAACAACAACACCAGCACCCTACATCACAACAACAACACCAGCACCCTACATCACAACAACAACAACACCAGCACCCTACATCACAGGAACAACAACACCAGCACCCTACATCACAGAAACAACAACACCAGCACCCTACATCACAGGAACAACAACACCAGCACCCTACATCACAACAACAACACCAGCACCCTACATCACAGGAACAACAACACCAGCACCCTACATCACAGGAACAACAACACCAGCACCCTACATCACAGGAACAACAACACCAGCACCCTACATCACAGGAACAACAACACCAGCACCCTACATCACAGAACAACAACACCAGCACCCTACATCACAGGAACAACAACACCAGCACCCTACATCACAGGAACAACAACACCAGCACCCTACATCACAGGAACAACAACACCAGCACCCTACATCACAGGAACAACAACACCAGCACCCTACATCACAGGAACAACACACAGCACCCTACATCACAGGAACAACACACCAGCACCCTACATCACAGGAACAACAACACCAGCACCCTACATCACAGGAACAACAACACCAGCACCCTACATCACAGGAACAACAACACCAGCACCCTACATCACAGGAACAACAACACCAGCACCCTACATCACAGGAACAACAACACCAGCACCCTACATCACAGGAACAACACCAGCACCCTACATCACAGGAACAACAACACCAGCACCCTACATCACAGGAACAACAACACCAGCACCCTACATCACAGGAACAACACACCAGCACCCTACATCACAGGAACACAACACCAGCACCCTACATCACAGGAACAACACCAGCACCCTACATCACAGGAACAACAACACCAGCACCCTACATCACAGGAACAACAACACCAGCACCCTACATCACAGGAACAACAACACCAGCACCCTACATCACAGGAACAACAACACCAGCACCCTACATCACAGGAACAACACCAGCACCCTACATCACAGAAACAACACCAGCACCCTACATCACAGGAACAACACCAGCACCCTACATCACAGGAACAACACCAGCACCCTACATCACAGGAACAACACCAGCACCCTACATCACAGACAACACACCAGCACCCTACATCACAGGAACAACAACACCCGAACCTACATCTCAGGAAACAACACCAGCACCCTACATCACAGAACAACACCAGCACCCTACATCACAGGAACAACAACACCAGCACCCTACATCACAGAACAACAACACCAGCACCCTACATCACAGGAACAACACCAGCACCCTACATCACAGGAACAACAACACCAGCACCCTACATCACAGAACAACAACACCAGCACCCTACATCACAGGAAACAACACCAGCACCCTACATCACAACAACACAACACCAGCACCCTACATCACAACAACAAGCAACACCAGCACCCTACATCACAGGAACAACAACACCAGCACCCTACATCACAGGACACAACAACACCAGCACCCTACATCACAACAACAACAACACAGCACCCTACATCACAGGAACAACAACACCAGCACCCTACATCACAGAACAACAACACCAGCACCCTACATCACAGGAACAACAACACCAGCACCCTACATCACAGGAACAACAACACCAGCACCCTACATCACAGAACAACACCAGCACCCTACATCACAGGAACAACAACCAGCACCCTACATCACAGGAACAACACCAGCACCCTACATCACAGGAACAACACCAGCACCCTACATCACAGGAACAACAACACCAGCACCCTACATCACAGGAACAACAACACCAGCACCCTACATCACAGGAACAACAACACCAGCACCCTACATCACAGAAACAACACCAGCACCCTACATCACAGGAACAACACCAGCACCCTACATCACAGGAACAACAACACCAGCACCCTACATCACAGGAACAACAACACCAGCACCCTACATCACAGGAACAACATCACCAGCACCCTACATCACAGGAACAACAACACCAGCACCCTACATCACAGGAACAACAACACCAGCACCCTACATCACAGGAACAACAACACCAGCACCCTACATCACAGGAACAACAACACCAGCACCCTACATCACAGGAACAACAACACCAGCACCCTACATCACAGGAACAACAACACCAGCACCCTACATCACAGGAACAACACCAGCACCCTACATCACAGACAACAACACCAGCACCCTACATCACAGGAACAACAACACCAGCACCCTACATCACAGGAACAACAACACCAGCACCCTACATCACAGAACAACAACACCAGCACCCTACATCACAGGAACAACAACACCAGCACCCTACATCACAGGAACAACAACACCAGCACCCTACATCACAGGAACAACACCAGCACCCTACATCACAGGAACAACACCAGCACCCTACATCACAGGAACAACAACACCAGCACCCTACATCACAGGAACAACAACACCAGCACCCTACATCACAGAACAACACACCAGCACCCTACATCACAGGAACAACAACACCAGCACCCTACATCACAGGAACAACACCAGCACCCTACATCACAGCAACAACAACACCAGCACCCTACATCACAGGAACAACAACACCAGCACCCTACATCACAGGAACAACAAAACCAGCACCCTACATCACAGGAACAACAACCAGCACCCTACATCACAGGAACAACAACACCAGCACCCTACATCACAGGAACAACAACACCAGCACCCTACATCACAGGAACAACACCAGCACCCTACATCACAGGAACAACACCAGCACCCTACATCACAGGAACAACAACACCAGCACCCTACATCACAGAACAACACCAGCACCCTACATCACAGGAACAACAACACCAGCACCCTACATCACAGGAACAACAACACCAGCACCCTACATCACAGGAACAACACCAGCACCCTACATCACAGGAACAACACCAGCACCCTACATCACAGGAACAACAACACCAGCACCCTACATCACAGAACAACAACACCAGCACCCTACATCACAGGAACAACAACACCAGCACCCTACATCACAGGAACAACAACACCAGCACCCTACATCACAGGAACAACACCAGCACCCTACATCACAGGAACAACAACCAGCACCCTACATCACAGGAACAACAACACCAGCACCCTACATCACAGGAACAACAACACCAGCACCCTACATCACAGGAACAACAACACCAGCACCCTACATCACAGGAACAACAACACCAGCACCCTACATCACAGGAACAACAACACCAGCACCCTACATCACAACAACAACACCAGCACCCTACATCACAGGAACAACAACACCAGCACCCTACATCACAACAACAACACCAGCACCCTACATCACAGGAACAACAACACCAGCACCCTACATCACAGACAACAACACCAGCACCCTACATCACAGGAACAACACCAGCACCCTACATCACAGGAACAACACCAGCACCCTACATCACAGACAACAACACCAGCACCCTACATCACAGGAACAACAACACCAGCACCCTACATCACAGAACAACAACACCAGCACCCTACATCACAGAACAACAACACCAGCACCCTACATCACAGGAACAACAACACCAGCACCCTACATCACAGGAACAACAACACCAGCACCCTACATCACAGGAACAACAACACCAGCACCCTACATCACAGGAACAACAACACCAGCACCCTACATCACAGGAACAACAACACCAGCACCCTACATCACAGGAACAACAACACCAGCACCCTACATCACAGGAACAACACCAGCACCCTACATCACAGAACAACAACACCAGCACCCTACATCACAGGAACAACAACACCAGCACCCTACATCACAGGAACAACAACACCAGCACCCTACATCACAGGACAACAACACCAGCACCCTACATCACAGGAACAACAACACCAGCACCCTACATCACAGGAACAACAACACCAGCACCCTACATCACAGGAACAACAACACCAGCACCCTACATCACAGGACAACAACACCAGCACCCTACATCACAGGAACAACAACACCAGCACCCTACATCACAGGAACAACAACACCAGCACCCTACATCACAGGAACAACACCAGCACCCTACATCACAACAACAACACCAGCACCCTACATCACAGGACAACAACACCAGCACCCTACATCACAACAACAACACCAGCACCCTACATCACAACAACAACAACACCAGCACCCTACATCACAACAACAACACCAGCACCCTACATCACAACAACAACAACACCAGCACCCTACATCACAACAACAACACCAGCACCCTACATCACAGGAACAACACCAGCACCCTACATCACAACAACAACACCAGCACCCTACATCACAACAACAACAACACCAGCACCCTACATCACAACAACAACACCAGCACCCTACATCACAACAACAACAACACCAGCACCCTACATCACAACAACAACACCAGCACCCTACATCACAACAACAACAACACCAGCACCCTACATCACAACAACAACACCAGCACCCTACATCACAACAACAACAACACCAGCACCCTACATCACAGGAACAACACCAGCACGCTACATCACAACAACAACACCAGCACCCTACATCACAGGAACAGCAACACCAGCACCCTACATCACAGGAACAACACCAGCACCCTACATCACAGGAACAACACCAGCACCCTACATCACAGGAACAACAACACCAGCACCCTACATCACAACAACAACACCAGCACCCTACATCACAGGAACAACAACACCAGCACCCTACATCACAGGAACAACAACACCAGCACCCTACATCACAGGAACAACAACACCAGCACCCTACATCACAGGAACAACAACACCAGCACCCTACATCACAGGAACAACAACACCAGCACCCTACATCACAGGAACAACAACACCAGCACCCTACATCACAGGAACAACAACACCAGCACCCTACATCACAGGAACAACACCAGCACCCTACATCACAGGAACAACAACACCAGCACCCTACATCACAGGAACAACAACACCAGCACCCTACATCACAGGAACAACACCAGCACCCTACATCACAGGAACAACACACCAGCACCCTACATCACAGGAACAACAACACCAGCACCCTACATCACAGGAACAACAACACCAGCACCCTACATCACAGGAACAACAACACCAGCACCCTACATCACAGGAACAACACCAGCACCCTACATCACAGGAACAACAACACCAGCACCCTACATCACAGGAACAACACCAGCACCCTACATCACAGGAACAACAACACCAGCACCCTACATCACAGGAACAACAACACCAGCACCCTACATCACAGGAACAACAACACCAGCACCCTACATCACAGGAACAACAACACCAGCACCCTACATCACAGGAACAACACCAGCACCCTACATCACAGGAACAACACCAGCACCCTACATCACAGGAACAACAACACCAGCACCCTACATCACAGGAACAACAACACCAGCACCCTACATCACAGGAACAACAACACCAGCACCCTACATCACAACAACAACACCAGCACCCTACATCACAGGAACAACAACACCAGCACCCTACATCACAACAACAACACCAGCACCCTACATCACAGGAACAACAACACCAGCACCCTACATCACAGACAACAACACCAGCACCCTACATCACAGGAACAACAACACCAGCACCCTACATCACAACAACAACACCAGCACCCTACATCACAGGAACAACACCAGCACCCTACATCACAGGAACAACACCAGCACCCTACATCACAACAACAACACCAGCACCCTACATCACAGAAACAACAACACCAGCACCCTACATCACAGAAACAACAACACCAGCACCCTACATCACAACAACAACAACACCAGCACCCTACATCACAGGAACAACAACACCAGCACCCTACATCACAGGAACAACAACAGCAGCACCCTACATCACAACAACAACATCAGCACCCTACATCACAGGAACAACAACACCAGCACCCTACATCACAGGAACAACAACACCAGCACCCTACATCACAGGAACAACACCAGCACCCTACATCACAGGAACAACACCAGCACCCTACATCACAGAACAACAACACCAGCACCCTACATCACAGGAACAACAACACCAGCACCCTACATCACAGAACAACAACACCAGCACCCTACATCACAGGAACAACACCAGCACCCTACATCACAGAACAACAACACCAGCACCCTACATCACAGAACAACAACACCAGCACCCTACATCACAGGAACAACAACACCAGCACCCTACATCACAGACAACAACACCAGCACCCTACATCACAGGAACAACAACACCAGCACCCTACATCACAACAACAACACCAGCACCCTACATCACAGGAACAACACCAGCACCCTACATCACAGACAACAACACCAGCACCCTACATCACAGGAACACAACACCAGCACCCTACATCACAGGAACAACAACACCAGCACCCTACATCACAGGAACAACAACACCAGCACCCTACATCACAACAACAACACCAGCACCCTACATCACAGGAACAACAACACCAGCACCCTACATCACAGGAACAACACCAGCACCCTACATCACAGAACAACACCAGCACCCTACATCACAGGAACAACAACACCAGCACCCTACATCACAGGAACAACACCAGCACCCTACATCACAGGAACAACACCAGCACCCTACATCACAGGAACAACAACACCAGCACCCTACATCACAGACAACAACACCAGCACCCTACATCACAGGAACAACAACACCAGCACCCTACATCACAGGAACAACAACACCAGCACCCTACATCACAGGAACAACAACACCAGCACCCTACATCACAGGAACAACAACACCAGCACCCTACATCACAGGAACAACAACACCAGCACCCTACATCACAGGAACAACAACACCAGCACCCTACATCACAGGAACAACAACACCAGCACCCTACATCACAGGAACAACACCAGCACCCTACATCACAGGAACAACAACACCAGCACCCTACATCACAGAAACAACACCAGCACCCTACATCACAGGAACAACATCACCAGCACCCTACATCACAGGAACAACAACACCAGCACCCTACATCACAGGAACAACAACACCAGCACCCTACATCACAGGAACAACACCAGCACCCTACATCACAGGAACAACAACACCAGCACCCTACATCACAGGAACAACAACACCAGCACCCTACATCACAGGAACAACAACACCAGCACCCTACATCACAGGAACAACAACACCAGCACCCTACATCACAGGAACAACAACACCAGCACCCTACATCACAGAACAACAACACCAGCACCCTACATCACAGGAACAACAACACCAGCACCCTACATCACAGGAACAACAACACCAGCACCCTACATCACAGGAACAACAACACCAGCACCCTACATCACAGGAACAACAACACCAGCACCCTACATCACAGGAACAACATCACCAGCACCCTACATCACAGGAACAACAACACCAGCACCCTACATCACAGGAACAACAACACCAGCACCCTACATCACAGGAACAACAACACCAGCACCCTACATCACAGAACAACAACACCAGCACCCTACATCACAGGAACAACAACACCAGCACCCTACATCACAGGAACAACACCAGCACCCTACATCACAGGAACAACACCAGCACCCTACATCACAGGAACAACAACACCAGCACCCTACATCACAGGAACAACAACACCAGCACCCTACATCACAGGAACAACACCAGCACCCTACATCACAGGAACAACACCAGCACCCTACATCACAGGAACAACAACACCAGCACCCTACATCACAGGAACAACAACACCAGCACCCTACATCACAGAACAACAACACCAGCACCCTACATCACAGGAACAACAACACCAGCACCCTACATCACAGGAACAACAACACCAGCACCCTACATCACAGAACAACAACACCAGCACCCTACATCACAGGAACAACAACACCAGCACCCTACATCACAGGAACAACAACACCAGCACCCTACATCACAGGAACAACAACACCAGCACCCTACATCACAGGAACAACAACACCAGCACCCTACATCACAGGAACAACAACACCAGCACCCTACATCACAGGAACAACAACACCAGCACCCTACATCACAGGAACAACACTCAGCACCCTACATCACAGGAACAACAACACCAGCACCCTACATCACAGGACAACAACACCAGCACCCTACATCACAGGAACAACAACACCAGCACCCTACATCACAACAACAACACCAGCACCCTACATCACAACAACAACACCAGCACCCTACATCACAGACAACAACACCAGCACCCTACATCACAGGAACAACTACCAGCACCCTACATCACAGGAACAACACCAGCACCCTACATCACAGGAACAACAACACCAGCACCCTACATCACAGGAACAACAACACCAGCACCCTACATCACAGAACAACAACACCAGCACCCTACATCACAGACAACAACACCAGCACCCTACATCACAGGACAACAACACCAGCACCCTACATCACAGGAACAACAACACCAGCACCCTACATCACAGGAACAACACCAGCACCCTACATCACAGGAACAACAACACCAGCACCCTACATCACAACAACAACACCAGCACCCTACATCACAGGAACAACAACACCAGCACCCTACATCACAACAACAACACCAGCACCCTACATCACAGAACAACAACACCAGCACCCTACATCACAACAACAACACCAGCACCCTACATCACAGGAACAACAACACCAGCACCCTACATCACAGGAACAACACCAGCACCCTACATCAGAACAACAACACCAGCACCCTACATCACAGGAACAACACCAGCACCCTACATCACAGGAACAACAACACCAGCACCCTACATCACAGGAACAACAACACCAGCACCCTACATCACAGGAACAACAACACCAGCACCCTACATCACAGGAACAACAACACCAGCACCCTACATCACAGGAACAACACCAGCACCCTACATCACAGGAACAACAACACCAGCACCCTACATCACAGGAACAACACCAGCACCCTACATCACAGGAACAACAACACCAGCACCCTACATCACAGGAACAACAACACCAGCACCTACATCACAGGAACAACAACACCAGCACCCTACATCACAGGAACAACAACACCAGCACCCTACATCACAGGAACAACACCAGCACCCTACATCACAGGAACAACAACACCAGCACCCTACATCACAGGAACAACAACACCAGCACCCTACATCACAGAAACAACACCAGCACCCTACATCACAGGAACAACAACACCAGCACCCTACATCACAGGAACAACAACACCAGCACCCTACATCACAGGAACAACAACACCAGCACCCTACATCACAGGAACAACAACACCAACACCCTACATCACAGGAACAACAACACCAGCACCCTACATCACAGGAACAACAACACCAGCACCCTACATCACAGGAAACAACACCAGCACCCTACATCACAGGAACAACAACACCAGCACCCTACATCACAGAACAACAACACCAGCACCCTACATCACAGGAACAACAACACCAGCACCCTACATCACAGGAACAACAACACCAGCACCCTACATCACAGGAACAACAACACCAGCACCCTACATCACAGGAACAACAACACCAGCACCCTACATCACAGGAACAACAACACCAGCACCCTACATCACAGGAACAACAAACACCAGCACCCTACATCACAGGAACAACAACACCAGCACCCTACATCACAGAACACAACACCAGCACCCTACATCACAGGAACAACAACACCAGCACCCTACATCACAGGAACAACAACACCAGCACCCTACATCACAGGAACAACAACACCAGCACCCTACATCACAGGAACAACAACACCAGCACCCTACATCACAGGACAACAACACCAGCACCCTACATCACAGGAACAACAACACCAGCACCCTACATCACAGAAACAACACCAGCACCCTACATCACAGGAACAACACCAGCACCCTACATCACAGGAACAACACCAGCACCCTACATCACAGGAACAACAACACCAGCACCCTACATCACAGGACCAACAACACCAGCACCCCTACATCACAGGAACAACAACACCAGCACCCTACATCACAGGACAACAACACCAGCACACCCTACATCACAGGACAACAACACCAGCACCCTACATCACAGAACAACAACACCAGCACCCTACATCACAGGAACAACAACACCAGCACCCTACATCACAGGAACAACAACACCAGCACCCTACATCACAGGACAACAACACTCAGCACCCTACATCACAGAACAACAACACCAGCACCCTACATCACAGGAACAACAACACCAGCACCCTACATCACAGGAACAACAACACCAGCCACCCTACATCACAGGAACAACAACACCAGCACCCTACATCACAGGAACAACAACACCAGCACCCTACATCACAGGAACAACACCAGCACCCTACATCACAGAACAACAACACCAGCACCCTACATCACAGAACAACAACAACCAGCACCCTACATCACAGGAACAACAACACCAGCACCCTACATCACAACAACAACACCAGCACCCTACATCACAGGAACAACAACACCAGCACCCTACATCACAACAACAACACCAGCACCCTACATCACAGGAACAACACCAGCACCCTACATCACAGGAACAACAACCAGCACCCTACATCACAGGAACAACAACACCAGCACCCTACATCACAGAACAACAACACCAGCACCCTACATCACAGAACAACACCAGCACCCTACATCACAGGAACAACACCAGCACCCTACATCACAACAACAACACCAGCACCCTACATCACAGAAACAACAACACCAGCACCCTACATCACAGAAACAACAACACCAGCACCCTACATCACAAGAACAACAACACCAGCACCCTACATCACAGGACAACAACACCAGCACCCTACATCACAGGAACAACAACACCAGCACCCTACATCACAACAACAACACCAGCACCCTACATCACAGGAA
>JASTWF010001827.1:0-56528 GCA_030390025.1 Squalus acanthias | reverse complement strand
AGCTCTCGACATCTCTCTTCAGCAGCACCGACGCACTCTATCTCAAAGCTGTCCGGGTCCACAGTTCCATTTCATCCTTAGACTCATCCGACGCTTCAACAAAAAACTTTTCTTCTTCCTTTCCGATGTCAAGGATCGCAAGCTTCAACAACTCTTGGACACTAAAGCCCCTCCGGAACCTTCTTCCCCTTCACTTTCCTCTGACCCCCCTTCTCCCAATCTCACCCCCTGCCGCGTTTTCACTATCCCCTCTGACCTTCCCCTCTCTGACTCCGAACGATCAGTCCTCAGCAAAGGCCTGAGCTTCATCCCCTTACGCCCCCATCTCAATGAATTTCGAGCTCGGCACGATGCTGAGCTCTTTTTCCGCCGCCTCCGTCTCCGTGCCCACTTCTCTGGCCAGGAGTCTTCCCCCCGCACGGCTGACCCTTTCTCCCGCTTTCAGAATTCTCGTTCCACCTGGACCCCTCCCTCTGGCCTCTTACCCTCTCTTGATCTTTTCATTGCTAACTGCCGCCGTGACATCGGCCAGCTCAATTTCTCTGCTCCCCTCACTCACTCCAACCTACCTCCCTCTGAACTTGCAGCACTCCATTCTCTCCGATCCAACCCTGACATTGTCATTAAACCTGCTGACAAGGGTGGCGCTGTTGTTGTTTGGCGAACCGACCTCTACCTAGCGGAAGTTGAACGCCAACTCTCTGACACCTCCTCCTACCTCCACCTGGACCATGACCCCACTACCGAACATCAAGCCACCGTGTCCAAGACTGTCACTGACCTCATCTCCTCTGGAGATCTTCCCCCCACGGCCGCCAACCTCATAGTTCCCCAACCCCGCACAGCCCGCTTCTACCTCCTTCCCAAGATCCACAAACAGGACTGC
Organism: Squalus acanthias; assembly: GCA_030390025.1. Lineage (NCBI taxonomy): Eukaryota > Metazoa > Chordata > Chondrichthyes > Squaliformes > Squalidae > Squalus > Squalus acanthias. The sequence goes on along the minus strand of JASTWF010001827.1, from coordinate 55,642 downwards.
CCCGGTAGACCCATCGTTTCAGCCTGTTCTTGCCCCACGGAACTTATCTCTTCCTATCTCGACTCTATTTTTTCTCCCCTTGTCCAGTCTCTTCCCACCTACATCCGCGACTCTTCCGATGCCCTCCGCCATTTTAACAGTTTCCAGTTTCCCGGCCCCAACCGTCTCCTCTTCACTATGGACGTACAATCCCTCTACACCTCCATTCCCCACCAGGATGGCCTGAGGGCGCTCCGCTTCTTCCTTGAACAGAGGCCCAACCAGTCCCCATCCACCACCACCCTCCTCCGCCTGGCTGAACTTGTTCTCACATTGAACAACTTCTCCTTTGACTCTACCCATTTCCTCCAAATTAAAGGTGTTGCTATGGGTACCCGCATGGGTCCTAGCTATGCCTGCCTTTTCGTGGGATATGTGGAACACTCTTTGTTCCAGTCCTACTCGGGTCCCCTCCCTCACCTCTTTTTCCGGTACATTGATGACTGTATCGGTGCCGTCTCCTGCTCTCGCCCTGAACTAGAACATTTCATTCACTATGCTTCCAATTTCCACCCTTCCCTCACCTTCACATGGTCCATCTCCGACTCTTCCCTTCCCTTCCTCGACTTCTCCATCTCCATCTCTGGGGATAGGTTATTGACTAACATTCACTACAAGCCCACCGACTCCCACAGCTACCTGGACTACACTTCCTCCCACCCCGCCTCCTGTAAGGACTCTATTCCATTCTCCCAGTTTCTCCGTCTCCGCCGCATCTGCTCTGATGATGCCACCTTCCATACCAGTGCTTCCGACATGTCTTCCTTTTTCCTCAACCGAGGATTCCCCTCTACCGTGGTCGACACGGCCCTCGACCGTGTCCGTTCTATCTCCCGCACATCTGCCCTCACCCCTGCCCCTCCCTCCCGGAACCACGATAGGGTTCCCCTTGTCCTCACCTTTCACCCCACCAGCCTCCACATTCAACGGATCATCCTCCGCCATTTCCGCCACCTCCAGCGTGATCCCACCACCAAACACATCTTCCCCTCACCTCCCCTTTCAGCATTCCGCAGGGACCGCTCCCTCCGCGACACCCTAGTCCACTCCTCTACCACCCCCAGCACCCCTTCCCCTTCGCCCGGCACCTTCCCGTGCACGCGCAGGAGATGCAACACATGCCCTTATACCTCCCCTCTTCCCACTGTCCAGGGCCCCAAACACCCCTTCCAGGTGAAACAGCGATTTACTTGTACTTCCTGCAATTTAGTATACTGTATTCGCTGCTCACGATGTGGACTCCTCTACATTGGGGAGACCAAACGCAGATTGGGTGACCGCTTTGCGGAACACCTCCGTTCAGTCCGTAAGGGGGACCCCGAGCTCCCGGTGGCCTGTCACTTTAATTCACCGCTTCACTCCCACTCTGACCTCACCGTCCTCGGCCTATTACACTGTTCCACGGAAGCTCAGCGTAAGCTCGAGGAACAGCACCTCATCTTTCGTTTAGGCACGCTACAGCCCTCTGGACTCAATATCGAGTTCAACAATTTTAGATCATAACCTCAGCTCCAATCACATTTATATTTTATTTTATCCACCCTTTTATTTGTCCCCCCCACCTTTTTTTTTCCTCCTAGAAGCTGGCAGCTGTCTTTCATTCTGCCAGTGGATTTCACACTTCATTCAGCCTTAATCTGTCACATTAACACCACCTCTAGCCTTGCATATCTCTTAATGTCTCTTAATGTCTCTTCATCTCCTCCTTTGTTCCTTTATCCCCTCCCCCTTTTCCCAGCTTTACCCTGTCCTTAAATCTATTTGATTTCCAGCTCTTCCCAGTTCTGATGAAAGGTCATCGACCTGAAACGTCAACTCTCTTTCTCTCTCTACGGATGCTGCCTGGCCTGCTGAGTTTTTCCAGCGTTTTCTGTTGTTATTTTTGAGTTCTCCCCAGTGTCCTGGCCAATATTTATACCTCAACCAACATCACTAATGTAAATTAACTGGTCATTATCACCTTTCTGTTTTGTGGGAGCTTGCTGTGCGCAAATTGGCTGCTGCGTTTCCTACATTACATCAGTGACTACACTTCAAAAGTACTTCATTGGCTGTAAAGTGCTTTGGGATGTCCTGAGGTCATGAAAGGCGCTATGTAATGCAAGTCTTTATTTCCCTCTTTCCTTCCTTCCTTTTTTTCTTCCCCTTCGTTCCTTCCCTTTTCTGTTTTCGACTTTGGATAATGGCTGGATCAGGCTCACTTGTGATGGTCTCAATAAAATAGCCAGCCGATATTCATCATTAAAGCTCACGGGTGAATAATGGCCATCAGAGTGACCAGCGCCAATAAAAGCCCATCCCAGCAACCAATCAATATCTTCCCGAGTTCCACCAGGACCACTCGTTCCTGACTTCATTACAGCCTTGGTCCAAATCATGGACAAAAGAGCTGAATTCCAGAGGCGAGGTGAGAGTGACTGCCCTTGACATCAAAGCAGCATTTGACCGAGTGTGACATCAAGGAGCCCCAGTAAAATTGAAGTGGGGATGTTCGCTAATGATTGCACAGTGTTCAGTTCCATTCGCAACCCCATAGATAATGAAGCAGTCCATGCCCACATGCAGCAAGACCTGGACGACATTCAGGTTTGGGCTGATAAGTGGCAAGTAACATTCGCGCCACACAAATGCTAGGCATTGAATATTTCCAAAAAGTGTGAGTCTAACCACCGCCCCTTGACATTCAACGGCATTACCATCACTGAAACACAACCACCGACATCCTGGGGGTCACCATTGACCAGAAACTTAACTGGACCAGCCACATAAATACTGTGACAACAAGAGCAGGTCAGAGGCTGGATTTCTGCGGCGAGTGTCTCACCTCCTGACTCCCCAAAGCCTTTCCACCGTCTACAAGGCAGAAGTAAGGAGTGTGATGGAATAATCTCCACTTACCTGGATGAGTGCAGCTCCAACAACACTCAAGTAGCTCGACACCATCCAGGACAAAGCAGCCCGCTTGATTGGCACCCCATCCACCACCTTAAACATTCACTCCCTCCACCACCGTCACACCGTGGCTGCAGTGTGTACCATCTACAAGATGCACTGAAGATACTCGCCAAGGCTTCTTCGGCAGCACCACCCAAACCCGCAACCTCGACCACCTAGATAGACAAGGGCAGGAGGCGCATGGGAACATCACCACCATCAAGTTCACCTCCAAGTTACACACCATCCTGATTTAGAAGTATATCGCCGTTCCTTCATCATCGCTGGGTCAAAATCCTGGAGCTCCCTTGCTAACAGCACTGTGGGAGCACCTTCACCACACGGACTGCAGCGATTCAAGAAGGCCGCTCAACACCACCTGCTCAAGGGCAACTAGGGATGGACAATAAATGCTGGCCATGCCAGCGACGCCCACATCCCACAAACAAATAAAAGAGGAAACCAGCAAAAGAGAAGAAATCATTCAGCTAACAATAATACACGCAGCTAATGTATTTGTAACAGTGATTTATCGAAGAAATAAAAATAAATAATTCAATGTATTCACCAGCAGGCAATCTTTCACCACATATACGAAATAGCCAATGGCTGATGTTTTTATTGTATTGCAGTTGGATGAGGCAGAAATCCATTATGCTGTGCTTCAACTCACTCGACAAGGCACCGTGCAGCCGACAGCGACAGTTACTGAAGGTACCTCAGAGTATGCAGCTGTGAAACGTACATAATCACCTGAAGTTCGTCAAAAAGGTCATTCAGTAACTGTGCCAGATGTCAATCAAAGAGGCACACAAACATAATAAACATATAATGTCGACAGGCCCAGGGTCCCATACAAATATAGAGCGCATGTCCAGACACTCCCGGACCCTGATATTACTGGACAGCCCGACACTCCCGACACTGATATTACCGGACAGTCCAATAGTCCTGGACCCTGATATTACCGGACAGTCCGACACTCCCGGACCCTGATATTACCGGACAGTCCGATACTCCCGGACCCTGATATTACCGGACAGTCCGACACTCCCGACACTGATATTACCGGACAGTCCGACACTCCCGGACCCTGATATTACCGGACAGTCCGACACTTCCGGAACCTGATATTACCGGACAGTCCGACACTCCCCGACCCTGATATTACCTGACAGTCCGACACTCCCGGACCCTGATATTACCGGACAGACCGACACTTCCGGACCCTGATAATACCGGTCAGTCCGACACTCCCGACACTGATATTACCGGACAATCCGATACTCCCGGACCCTGATATTACCAGACAGTCCGACACTCCCTGACCCTGATATTACCGGACAGTCCGACACTCCCGGACCCTGATATTACCGGACAGTCCGACACTCCCGGACACTGATATTACCGGACAATCCGATACTCCCTGACCCTGATATTACTAGACAGTCCGACAGTCCCGGACCCTGATATTACCGGACAGTCCGACACTCCCAGACCCTGATATTACCGGACATTTCGACACTCCCGGACCCTGATAATTCCGGACAGTCCGACACTCCCAGACTCTGATATTACCGGACAGTCCGACACTCCCGGACCCTGATATTACCGGACAGTCCGACACTCCCAGACCCTGATATTACCGGACAGTCCGACACTCCCGCACCCTGATATTACCGGACAGTCCGACACTCCCGGACCCTGATATTACCGGAGAGTCCGACACTCCCCGACCCTGATATTACCGGACAGTCCGACACTCCCGGACCCTGATATTACCGGTCAGTCCGATACTCCCCGACCCTGATATTACCGGACAGTCCGACACTCCCGGACCCTGATATTACCGGACAGTCCGACACTCCCGGACCCTGATATTACCGGACAGTCCGACACTCCCAGACCCTGATATTACTGGACAGCCCGACACTCCCAGACCCTGATATTACCGGACAGTCCGACACTCCCGGACCCTGATATTACCGGACAGTCCGACACTCCCGGACCCTGATATTACCGGACAGTCCGATACTCCCGAACCCTGATATTACCGGACAGTCCGACACTCCCAGACACTGATATTGCCGGACATTCCGACACTCCCGGACCCTGATATTACAGGACAGTCCGACACTCCCGGACCCTGATATTACCGGACAGTCCGACACTCCCGGACCCTGATATTACCGGACAGTCCGACACTCTCGGACCCTGATATTACCGGACAGTCCGACACTCCCGGATCCTGATATTACCGGACAGTCCGACACTTCCAGACTCTGATATTACCGGACAGTCCGACACTCCCAGACCCTGATATTACCGGACAGTCCGACACTCCCGGACCCTGATATTACCGGAGAGTACGACACTCCCGGACCCTGATATTACCGGACAGTCCGACACTCCCGGACCCTGATATTACCGGTCAGTCCGATACTCCCCGACCCTGATATTACCGGACAGTCCGACACTCCCGGACCCTGATATTACCGGACAGTCCGACACTCCCGGACCCTGATATTACCGGACAGTCCGACACTCCCAGACCCTGATATTACTGGACAGTCCGACACTCCCAGACCCTGATATTACCGGACAGTCCGACACTCCCTGACCCTGATATTACCGGACAGTCCGACACTCCCGGACCCTGATATTACTGGACAGTCCGACACTCCCGGACCCTGATATTACCGGACATTCCGACACTCCCGGACCCTGATAATTCCGGACAGTCCGACACTCCCGGACCCTGATATTACCGGACAGTCCGACACTCCCGGACCCTGATATTACCGGACAGTCCGACACTCCCGGACCCTGATATTACCGGACAGTCCGACACTCCCGGACCCTGATATTACTGGACAGTCCGACACTCCCGGACCCTGATATTACCGGACAGTCCGATACTCCCGGACCCTGATATTACCGGACAGTCCGACACTCCCAGACCCTGATGTTACCGGACAGTCCGACACTCCCGACACTGATATTACCGGACAGTCCGACACTTCCGGACCCTGATATTACCGGACAGTCCGACACTCCCGGACCCTGATATTACCGGACAGTCCGATACTCCCGGACCCTGATATTACCGGACAGTCCGACACTCCCGACACTGATATTACCGGACAGTCCGACACTTCCAGACCCTGATATTACCGGACAGTCCGACACTCCCGACACTGATATTACCGGACAGTCCGACACTTCCGGACCCTGATATTACCGGACAGTCCGACACTCCCGGACCCTGATATTACCGGACAGTCCGATACTCCCGAACCCTGATATTACCGGACAGTCCGACACTCCCAGACACTGATATTACCGGACAGTCCGACACTCCCGGACCCTGATATTACAGGACAGTCCGACACTCCCGGACCCTGATATTACCGGACAGTCCGACACTCCCGGACCCTGATATTACCGGACAGTCCGACACTCCCGGATCCTGATATTACCGGACAGTCCGACACTTCCAGACTCTGATATTACCGGACAGTCCGACACTCCCAGACCCTGATATTACCGGACAGTCCGACACTCCCGGACCCTGATATTACCGGAGAGTACGACACTCCCGGACCCTGATATTACCGGACAGTCCGACACTCCCGGACCCTGATATTACCGGACAGTCCGACACTCCCGGACCCTGATATTACCGGACAGTCCGACACTCCCGGACCCTGATATTACCGGACAGTCCGACACTCCCAGACCCTGATATTACTGGACAGTCCGACACTCCCAGACCCTGATATTACCGGACAGTGCGACACTCCCTGACCCTGATATTACTGGACAGTCCGACACTCCCAGACCCTGATATTACCGGACAGTCCAACACTCCCTGACCCTGATATTACCAGACAGTCCGACACTCCCGGACCCTGATATTACCGGACAGTCCGACACTCCCGGACCCTGATATTACCGGACATTCCGACACTCCCGGACCCTGATAATTCCGGACAGTCCGACACTCCCGGACCCTGATATTACCGGACAGTCCGACACTCCCGGACCCTGATATTACCGGACAGTCCGACACTCCCAGACCCTGATATTACTGGACAGTCCGACACTCCCAGACCCTGATATTACCGGACAGTCCGACACTCCTTGACCCTGATATTACCAGACAGTCCGACACTCCCGGACCCTGATATTACCGGACAGTCCGACACTCCCGGACACTGATATTACCGGACATTCCGACACTCCCGGACCCTGATAATTCCGGACAGTCCGACACTCCCGGACCCTGATATTACCGGACAGTCCGACACTCCCGGACCCTGATATTACCGGACAGTCCGACACTCCCGGACCCTGATATTACCGGACAGTCCGACACTCCCGGACCCTGATATTACTGGACAGTCCGACACTCCCGGACCCTGATATTACCGGACAGTCCGACACTCCCGGACCCTGATATTACCGGACAGTCCGACACTCCCGACACTGATATTACCGGACAGTCCGACACTTCCGGACCCTGATATTACCGGACAGTCCGACACTCCCGGACCCTGATATTACCGGACAGTCCGATACTCCCGAACCCTGATATTACCGGACAGTCCGACACTCCCAGACACTGATATTACCGGACAGTCCGACACTCCCGGACCCTGATATTACAGGACAGTCCGACACTCCCGGACCCTGATATTACCGGACAGTCCGACACTCCCGGACCCTGATATTACCGGACAGTCCGACACTCCCGGACCCTGATATTACCGGACAGTCCGACACTCCCGGATCCTGATATTACCGGACAGTCCGACACTTCCAGACTCTGATATTACCGGAGAGTCCGACACTCCAGACCCTGATATTACCGGACAGTCCGACACTCCCGGACCCTGATATTACCGGAGAGTACGACACTCCCGGACCCTGATATTACCGGACAGTCCGACACTCCCGGACCCTGATATTACCGGACAGTCCGACACTCCCGGACCCTGATATTACCGGACAGTCCGACACTTCCGGACCCTGATATTACCGGACAGTCCGACACTCCCAGACCCTGATATTACCGGACAGTCCGACACTCCCAGACCCTGATATTACTGGACAGTCCGACACTCCCAGACCCTGATATTACCGGACAGTCCGACACTCCCGGACACTGATATTACCGGACATTTCGACACTCCCGGACCCTGATATTACCGGACAGTCCGACACTCCCGGACCCTGATATAACCGGACAGTCCGACACTCCCGGACCCTGATATTACCGGACAGTCAGACACTTCCGGACCCTGATATTACCGGACAGTCCGACACTCCCGGACCCTGATATTACCGGACAGTCCGACACTCCCGGACCCTGATATTACCGGACAGTCCAACACTCCCAGACCCTGATATTACCGGACAGTCCGACACTCCCGGACCCTGATATTACCGGACAGTCCGACACTCACGGACCCTGATATTACCGGACAGTCCGACACTCCGAGACTCTGATATCACCTGACAGTCCGACACTCCCGGACCCTGATATTCCCGGACAGTCCGACACTCTCAGACTCTGATATTACCTGACAGTCCGACACTCCCGGACCCTGATATTACCGGACAGTCCGACACTCCCGTACACTAATATTACCGGACAGTCCGATGCTCCCAGACACTGATATTACCGGACAGTCCAACACTCCCAGACACTGATATTACCGGACAGTCCAACACTCCAGAACCTGATATTACCGGACAGTCCAACACTCCCAGACACTGATATTACCGGACAGTCCGACGCTCCCAGACACTGATATTACCGGACAGTCCAACACTCCCAGACAATGATATTACCGGACAGTCCGACGCTCCCGGACCCTGATGTTACCGGACAATCCGATACTCCCGGACCCTGATATTACCGGACAGTCCGACACTCCCGGACCCTGATATTACCGGACAGTCCGACACTCCCGACACTGATATTACCGGACAGTCCGACACTTCCGGACCCTGATATTACCGGACAGTCCGACACTCCCGGACCCTGATATTACCGGACAGTCCGATACTCCCGAACCCTGATATTACCGGACAGTCCGACACTCCCAGACACTGATATTACCGGACAGTCCGACACTCCCGGACCCTGATATTACAGGACAGTCCGACACTCCCGGACCCTGATATTACCGGACAGTCCGACACTCCCGGACCCTGATATTACCGGACAGTCCGACACTCCCGGATCCTGATATTACCGGACAGTCCGACACTTCCAGACTCTGATATTACCGGACAGTCCGACACTCCCAGACCCTGATATTACCGGACAGTCCGACACTCCCGGACCCTGATATTACCGGACAGTCCGACACTCCCGGACCCTGATATTACCGGACAGTCCGACACTCCCGGACCCTGATATTACCGGACAGTCCGACACTCCCAGACCCTGATATTACTGGACAGTCCGACACTCCCGGACCCTGATATTACTGGACAGTCCGACACTCCCGGACCCTGATATTACCGGACATTCCGACACTCCCGGACCCTGATAATTCCGGACAGTCCGACACTCCCGGACCCTGATATTACCGGACAGTCCGACACTCCGGACCCTGATATTACCGGACAGTCCGACACTCCCGGACCCTGATATTACCGGACAGTCCGACACTCCCGGACCCTGATATTACTGGACAGTCCGACACTCCCGGACCCTGATATTACCGGACATTCCGACACTCCCGGACCCTGATATTACCGGACAGTCCGACACTCCCGGACCCTGATATTACTGGACAGTCCGACACTCCCGGACCCTGATATTACCGGACAGTCCGACACTCCGGACCCTGATATTACTGGACAGTCCGACACTCCCGGACCCTGATATTACCGGACAGTCCGACACTCCGGACCCTGATATTACTGGACAGTCCGACACTCCCGACCCTGATATTACCGGACAGTCCGACACTCCCGGACCCTGATATTACCGGACAGTCCGACACTCCCGACACTGATATTACCGGACAGTCCGACACTTCCGGACCCTGATATTACCGGACAGTCCGACACTCCCGGACCCTGATATTACCGGACAGTCCGATACTCCCGAACCCTGATATTACCGGACAGTCCGACACTCCCAGACACTGATATTACCGGACAGTCCGACACTCCCGGACCCTGATATTACAGGACAGTCCGACACTCCCGGACCCTGATATTACCGGACAGTCCGACACTCCCGGACCCTGATATTACCGGACAGTCCGACACTCCCGGATCCTGATATTACCGGACAGTCCGACACTTCCAGACTCTGATATTACCGGACAGTCCGACACTCCCAGACCCTGATATTACCGGACAGTCCGACACTTCCGGACCCTGATATTACCGGACAGTCCGACACTCCCGGACCCTGATATTACCGGACAGTCCGATACTCCCGAACCCTGATATTACCGGACAGTCCGACACTCCCAGACACTGATATTACCGGACAGTCCGACACTCCCGGACCCTGATATTACAGGACAGTCCGACACTCCCGGACCCTGATATTACCGGACAGTCCGACACTCCCGGACCCTGATATTACCGGACAGTCCGACACTCCCGGATCCTGATATTACCGGACAGTCCGACACTTCCAGACTCTGATATTACCGGACAGTCCGACACTCCCAGACCCTGATATTACCGGACAGTCCGACACTCCCGGACCCTGATATTACCGGAGAGTACGACACTCCCGGACCCTGATATTACCGGACAGTCCGACACTCCCGGACCCTGATATTACCGGACAGTCCGACACTCCCGGACCCTGATATTACCGGACAGTCCGACACTCCCGGACCCTGATATTACCGGACAGTCCGACACTCCCAGACCCTGATATTACTGGACAGTCCGACACTCCCAGACCCTGATATTACCGGACAGTGCGACACTCCCAGACCCTGATATTACTGGACAGTCCGACACTCCCAGACCCTGATATTACCGGACAGTCCGACACTCCCTGACCCTGATATTACCAGACAGTCCGACACTCCCGGACCCTGATATTACCGGACAGTCGACACTCCCGGACCCTGATATTACCGGACATTCCGACACTCCCGGACCCTGATAATTCCGGACAGTCCGACACTCCCGGACCCTGATATTACCGGACAGTCCGACACTCCCGGACCCTGATATTACCGGACAGTCCGACACTCCCAGACCCTGATATTACTGGACAGTCCGACACTCCCAGACCCTGATATTACCGGACAGTCCGACACTCCCTGACCCTGATATTACCAGACAGTCCGACACTCCCGGACCCTGATATTACCGGACAGTCCGACACTCCCGGACACTGATATTACCGGACATTCCGACACTCCCGGACCTGATAATTCCGGACAGTCCGACACTCCCGGACCCTGATATTACCGGACAGTCCGACACTCCCGGACCCTGATATTACCGGACAGTCCGACACTCCCGGACCCTGATATTACCGGACAGTCCGACACTCCCGGACCCTGATATTACTGGACAGTCCGACACTCCCGGACCCTGATATTACCGGACAGTCCGACACTCCCGGACCCTGATATTACCGGACAGTCCGACACTCCCGACACTGATATTACCGGACAGTCCGACACTTCCGGACCCTGATATTACCGGACAGTCCGATACTCCCGAACCCTGATATTACCGGACAGTCCGACACTCCCAGACACTGATATTACCGGACAGTCCGACACTCCCGGACCCTGATATTACAGGACAGTCCGACACTCCCGGACCCTGATATTACCGGACAGTCCGACACTCCCGACACTGATATTACCGGACAGTCCGACACTCCCGGACCCTGATATTACCGGACAGTCCGATACTCCCGAACCCTGATATTACCGGACAGTCCGACACTCCCAGACACTGATATTACCGGACAGTCCGACACTCCCGGACCCTGATATTACAGGACAGTCCGACACTCCCGGACCCTGATATTACCGGATAGTCCGACACTCCCGGACCCTGATATTACCGGACAGTCCGACACTCCCAGACCCTGATATTACCGGACAGTCCGACACTCCCGGATCCTGATATTACCGGACAGTCCGACACTTCCAGACTCTGATATTACCGGACAGTCCGACACTCCCAGACCCTGATATTACCGGACAGTCCGACACTCCCGGACCCTGATATTACCGGAGAGTCCGACACTCCCAGACCCTGATATTACCGGACAGTCCGACACTCCCGGACCCTGATATTACCGGACAGTCCGACACTCCCGGACCCTGATATTACCGGACAGTCCGACACTCCCGGACCCTGATATTACCGGACAGTCCGACACTTCCCGGACCCTGATATTACCGGACAGTCCGACACTCCCAGACCCTGATATTACCGGACAGTCCGACACTCCCAGACCCTGATATTACTGGACAGTCCGACACTCCCAGACCCTGATATTACCGGACAGTCCGACACTCCCGGACACTGATATTACCGGACATTTCGACACTCCCGGACCCTGATATTACCGGACAGTCCGACACTCCCGGACCCTGATATAACCGGACAGTCCGACACTCCCGGACCCTGATATTACCGGACAGTCAGACACTTCCGGACCCTGATATTACCGGACAGTCCGACACTCCCGGACCCTGATATTACCGGACAGTCCGACACTCCCGGACCCTGATATTACCGGACAGTCCAACACTCCCAGACCCTGATATTACCGGACAGTCCGACACTCCCGGACCCTGATATTACCGGACAGTCCGACACTCCCGGACCCTGATATTACCGGACAGTCCGACACTCCGAGACTCTGATATTACCTGACAGTCCGACACTCCCGGACCCTGATATTCCCGGACAGTCCGACACTCTCAGACTCTGATATTACCTGACAGTCCGACACTCCCGGACCCTGATATTACCGGACAGTCCGACACTCCCGTACACTGATATTACCGGACAGTCCGATGCTCCCAGACACTGATATTACCGGACAGTCCAACACTCCCAGACACTGATATTACCGGACAGTCCAACACTCCCAGAACCTGATATTACCGGACAGTCCAACACTCCCAGACACTGATATTACCGGACAGTCCGACGCTCCCAGACACTGATATTACCGGACAGTCCAACACTCCCAGACAATGATATTACCTGACAGTCCGACGCTCCCGGACCCTGATGTTACCGGACAATCCGATACTCCCGGACCCTGATATTACCGGACAGTCCGACACTCCCGGACCCTGATATTACCGGACAGTCCGACACTCCCGACACTGATATTACCGGACAGTCCGACACTTCCGGACCCTGATATTACCGGACAGTCCGACACTCCCGGACCCTGATATTACCGGACAGTCCGATACTCCCGACCCTGATATTACCGGACAGTCCGACACTCCCAGACACTGATATTACCGGACAGTCCGACACTCCCGGACCCTGATATTACAGGACAGTCCGACACTCCCGGACCCTGATATTACCGGACAGTCCGACACTCCCGGACCCTGATATTACCGGACAGTCCGACACTCCCGGATCCTGATATTACCGGACAGTCCGACACTTCCAGACTCTGATATTACCGGACAGTCCGACACTCCCAGACCCTGATATTACCGGACAGTCCGACACTCCCGGACCCTGATATTACCGGACAGTCCGACACTCCCGGACCCTGATATTACCGGACAGTCCGACACTCCCGGACCCTGATATTACCGGACAGTCCGACACTCCCAGACCCTGATATTACTGGACAGTCCGACACTCCCGGACCCTGATATTACTGGACAGTCCGACACTCCCGGACCCTGATATTACCGGACATTCCGACACTCCCGACCCTGATATTCCGGACAGTCCGACACTCCCGGACCCTGATATTACCGGACAGTCCGACACTCCCGGACCCTGATATTACCGGACAGTCCGACACTCCCGGACCCTGATATTACCGGACAGTCCGACACTCCCGGACCCTGATATTACAGGACAGTCCGACACTCCCGGACCCTGATATTACCGGACAGTCCGACACTCCCGGACCCTGATATTACCGGACAGTCCGACACTCCCGACCCTGATATTACCGGACAGTCCGACACTCCCGGACCCTGATATTACCGGACAGTCCGACACTCCCGGACCCTGATATTACCGGACAGTCCGATACTCCCGGACCCTGATATTACCGGACAGTCCGACACTCCCAGACCCTGATATTACCGGACAGTCCGACACTCCCGGACCCTGATATTACCGGACAGTCCGACACTCCCGGACCCTGATATTACCGGACAGTCCGACACTCCCGGACCCTGATATTACCGGACAGTCCGACACTCCCGGACCCTGATATTACCGGACAGTCCGACACTCCAGACCCTGATATTACCGGACAGTCCGACACTCCCGGACCCTGATATTACCGGACAGTCCGACACTCCCGGACCCTGATATTACCGGACAGTCCGACACTCCCGGACCCTGATATTACCGGACAGTCCGACACTCCCGGACCCTGATATTACCGGACAGTCCGACACTCCCAGACCCTGATATTACCGGACAGTCCGACACTCCCAGACCCTGATATTACCGGACAGTCCGACACTCCCAGACCCTGATATTACCGGACAGTCCGACACTCCCGGACCCTGATATTACCGGACATTCGACACTCCCGGACCCTGATATTACCGGACAGTCCGACACTCCCGGACCCTGATATTACCGGACAGTCCGACACTCCCGGACCCTGATATTACCGGACAGTCAGACACTCCCGGACCCTGATATTACCGGACAGTCCGACACTCCCGGACCCTGATATTACCGGACAGTCAGACACTCCCGGACCCTGATATTACTGGACAGTCCGACACTCCCAGACCCTGATATTATTGGACAGTCCGACACTCCCGGACCCTGATATTACCGGTCAGTCCGACACTCCCGAACCCTGTTATTACCGGACAGTCCGACACTCCCGGACCCTGATATAACCGGACAGTCCAACACTCCCAGACCCTGATATTACCGGACAGTCCGACACTCCCGGACCCTGATATTACCGGACAGTCCGACACTCCCGGACCCTGATATTACCGGACAGTCCGACACTCCCGGACCCTGATATTCCCGGACAGTCCGACACTCTCAGACTCTGATATTACCTGACAGTCCGACACTCCCGGACCCTGATATTACCGGACAGTCCGACACTCCGAGACTCTGATATTACCTGACAGTCCGACACTCCCGGACCCTGATATTCCCGGACAGTCCGACACTCTCAGACTCTGATATTACCTGACAGTCCGACACTCCCGGACCCTGATATTACCGGACAGTCCGACACTCCCGTACACTGATATTACCGGACAGTCCAACACTCCCAGAACCTGATATTACCGGACAGTCCAACACTCCCAGACACTGATATTACCGGACAGTCCGACGCTCCCAGACACTGATATTACCGGACAGTCCAACACTCCCAGACAATGATATTACCGGACAGTCCGACGCTCCCGGACCCTGATGTTACCGGACAATCCGATACTCCCGGACCCTGATATTACCGGACAGTCCGACACTCCTAGACCCTGATATTACCGGACAGTCCGACACTCCCAGACCCTGATATTACCGGACAGTCCGACACTCCCGGACCCTGATATTACCGGTCAGTCCGACACTCCCGGACCCTGATATTACCGGACAGTCCGACACTCCCGGACCTTGATATTACCGGACAGTCCGACACTCCCGGACCCTGATATTACTGGATAGGGCCTGAAACTTCCAGATGCTGATATTGCTGTGCCTGTAATTTTCCTCTGAAACATTATTATCTGTGTGAATATTGCTACTTACATCTGACTCCAAAGAATAAGCTGCATTTGTAATTTTCTTTTGTGAAGGTAAATCTTTATATCTGTAATGTTGGTTATGTTTTGCACCTTTAAGGGCTAATAATTGTTAGGTATTGGATAGAGATTAATTATCTCTCCCCATCGGTGGTGGTCTGAATTGCCAAGAGTTTGTTGGGGGTATGAATTAGTCTGAGCCTGATCCTGGTGGCCCGAGGATCGATAGAAAGCTCTTGCCCCGTCTCCTCCTGGCTCCATGGGAAGGTGTTTAAAATTAATCAGCAATGTTCCTTTAGTTTGCGGCCAGAGATCACTGGAGAATCCTGAGCGGGGCAGGTGTCAGTGACCAATTCGGAATCAACTGACCGCAGCTCCAAGGTGGCCTTGCAGAACTGGGGGTCAAAGGGCCAATCACCTCAGCCCCAGGACATCATTGTCGATGTTCCTCAGGGCAGTGTCCTGGGCCAACTATCTTCAGCTGCTTCATTAATGGCCTTCCCTCCATCATAAGATCGGGAATGGGGCGTTTGCTGATGATTGCACAGTGTCCACCTCCATTCACAAATCCTCAGATAATGAAGGAGCCAATGCCAGCCTACAATAGGACATTCAGGCTTGGTCTGATGTGGCAGGTAACATTTGCAGCACGAAAGAAAGTGCAGACACCTCACCTTCCAAAGCTGCAAACATGCTGGGTCATCATTGACCAGAAGCTGAACTGGACCAGCCATGTCAATAGTGTGACTACAACAGCAGGACAGAGGCTGGACACTCTGTGACAACTGGTTCACCTTCTAACCCCTCAAAGCCTCTTCACAATCTACAAGGCTTGTCAAATGAACACTCACCCCTTCCCTGGATGGGTGCAGCTGCAACAACACTTGAGAAGCTCAACACCATCCAGGACAGAGCAGTTCACTTGATTGGCACCTCTGCCACTGGGCTCAGTATCCACCCCTCCACCACCGGCGCACCATGGCTGCAGTGTGTGTGATCTACAGGATGCACTGCAGCAACTCACCAAGGTTCTCTTGACTATAGCTCCCTCCCCTGCTACCTCTAACATCAAGAAGAGCAACAGCAGCAATGCTGCAGGAACATCTTCACTTCCACATTCCAGCATTGTGTAAGCACCTTCACCACACGGACTGCAGTGGTTCAAGGAGAAGGTCCACCACCGCCACGAGTCTCAGGTCAACTAGGTGGAGACAATAAATGCCCACATCCCGAGAAGAAAAGTACGATGGATAAATTAATCATGTTATTGAGAAATGTAATTGTTGACATTTTGATTTCATTTAAAACCCTAATTTTGCACATTAGAAATGTCATTTACTGAGGAATAAAATGGCAGGCAGAAACTGCTCTGTGTGATTCGGTAGGTTCACTTGTGAATTTATTCTTTCTGTTCGGCTGGTCGTGCAGTATGGGTTGTTTTCAATGGGAAGTCTGTGCCAGTTTCTCACGGGTAATTTTCTGTCTGTTTTCCTCACTTTTGATGAGGATGTTCCCAACCTCTTCAACGGGCCAATCAACAAAGTGTAATGGTGAAAGCATGATGGGAAAGGTGTGACAACAGGAGTAAGTGTGACAAGCAGGAAGTGTGTGCTGGTTCCACAGTAGTAATGGGACACCTGTCGTGTTGCTCAAATACAGGGTATGGCCTGTATCTTACTGTCCGTGTTATCTCCATATTGCTGCTCGTATCTCTGGGGCTTCTCCTGGTTCTCTCTGTCATTTTATTCTGAATTCTGGGTGTTTTATTTCTCTTTCCCTTCCTTTACTTCTCTTGTGGTTTCGTGGGTGGCGGGAGGGAATGGCCAGTGAACATTCCTTCTCCCTCTTCCCTCCCTCTTATTCCTAGTCCCCTATCCTTGGCCATTCCATTCTCTTCCCCCCCCCGACCCTTTCCCTTCCCTGTATTCTGGTTCCTCCCCTCTCCCCCTTTTAACTCCTCCCCTTCACACCTTCCCACTCCTTCCTTAAACTTCCTTTGTCTCCCTGTACTGCCCAACCTCCCCTTATTTCCTACCCCTCTATGTGAGGTCCATTCCCCAGCGTCCTCACCTCAAAGGGTTTTCTAGTGACAAGCCCCAGCTCTCCGCAGGCTTAATGCCTGACCTTCACTAACTGGAGGCATTCAGATTCTCCTTTACAATTAGCTTTATCTTTTTAGCGTGGGATTCTAATAGTTAACCACGTCCTGCAGATGAATGGTCATAATTTGTTCCTCCTTCAATTCCTCTTGTTCCAGACCATTCATTTTATTCAGAATTTCCTTCAGACGATTTCTAACTGCCTTTACAGATTGATCCAAATCAGCCAAATCAAGGTTATTAACGAGGGAGGTTCCGGTATTAAAAACAGTGGCTGCATCATTGATCAGACCCCGTCGAGTTCTGATATGGTCCCCTTTAACCCCGTAACCGACGTTGTTTCTTTCAGTGATCTTAGTATATTCCCCAAAGCTATTGTTAAATCCATTACCATCTCCTGAGCCCTTGCGATATAATTGCTCTAATTCCATTGTGCTGGCCTTTTCCCAAAATCCCTCAATTAATTCCCGCACCATTCTCCCATATAACCGCGCTGTTTCTGGTTTGTACCAGTTTGGCAGTCCCCCTCGGTCAGATTTAATATCACAGGTACCAGCTCGTGATGCACATCATGGTACAATATCATCGAGTTAGGATTACCACTAACCCATTTGTCGGTCCCGGGGTGTGTTTGGGACGACAACCCGGGTTTCCTGTTGTTCTTCCCGCGGTTGTGTTTTATTCGTGGGGGGGGGGGGGGGGAAGTTTAAGACGGACTTTCAATTCCACCGTGTGTATTATTCCGTTTCTACACTCCTGCACATGATAATGTGTGCAACCCTTCGAACCCCTACACGGCCTTTCCTCCCTGTCCACAAACCATTGGTAGGGACCCCTGTCATCAATTCCATTGGTTTGAATACTTTCCCCACCTATCCAGTGGACAGGAGCTGCACAGACTTTACAAAAGGAAGGTTTGACAGCGTCACCGAAGGGTTTATACATCCATAGATTCCCTCAAGCTCCTGCCACCACCGTGGCCAACACAACATGGTTTCCCCATTGTCTTCCCATTGAGCTGGGCTCCCATTATGTCCCCAAGGATCTCCTATCTGGCAGTAACTAGTATTGTCACCCACCTTTGCCTGATTGAACCATACACGCGGCTGATTCACAGTCCCACTCTTACACTTTACACATATTCCCCTCCTTCTTGGACCACGTATGTGGTTACCCGTACTATCCCTGAACAACTTGTGTCAGACGTACCCTTGATGGACTGGAGGGTAACCTCCCGAGCGATGCCTTGGGGCGGAGTTACGGGGCAATGGTAATCTGACTGTCACAACTTGAATCGCTGGAAGCTTCCCCGTGTGTTGCTGCTGCCCTTTCGAGATGGAGCGCAATGTCACACAGCAACCAAAATAGCCTCCTCCTTTTCTCTGCCTTGTTCTGGCCTGTGGAAGAGGGGAATAAAACGGAGTGTTACTCCCAGTCCCGTCTCCCTTCTTCCCACCATTGGCCTTTTAGACTCGGCGCTGACTATTCACTGGCCCGCCTTGGCCGTTTCCCAGGTCGTTGCCTCAGATCCTAACCATACTGTACCTGGGGAGGCACCTCGTCACACGGAGGGGCATCAGGTGGGGGAGCCACATTAGGCACCCCTTCTCCATCGTCCCATTGGAGCGGCTGAGTCAATCTCACCATGCTCATGATCGTGGCTTGCTGTCTTCTTCACCTGCTTGTGGGCTGAAAAAGCTTCATCTGTTTAATGTGAAACCATTGGATTTTTTTAGGTAACTGCACTGCGTATACCATAGGACTAGCTTTGTAACTTTCTCAACAATGTTATACGGCCCCTTGTAGAGGGGTTCAAACACTCCCACCCTTGCATAGTTTCATACCATTACCTGGCTCTCTACTTCCCACTCCTGGGGTTTACCCGGAGCCGGTGTAATCGGTTGGGTCGGTGAGTCTTCCCAATCCGGGGGTTTACTGGGAGCCGGTGTAATCGGTTGGGTCGGTGAATCTTCCCACTCCTGGGGTTTACCCGGAGCCGGTGTAATCGGTTGGGTCGGTGAATCTTCCCACTCCTGGGGTTTACCCGGAGCCAGTGTAATCGGTTAGTTTGGTGAATCTTCCCACTCCTGGGGTTTACCCGGAGCCGGTGTAATCGGTTGGGTCGGTGAATCTTCCCACTCCTGGGGTTTACTGGGAGTCGGTGTAATCGGTTAGTTTGGTGAATCTTCCCACTCCTGGGGTTCACTGGGAGCCGGTGTAATCGGTTGGGTCGGTGAATCTTCCCAATCCTGGGGTTTACCCGGAGCCGGTGTAATCGGTTGGGTCGGTGAGTCTTCCCACTCCTGGGGTTTACCCGGAGCCGGTGTAATCGGTTGGGTCGGTGAATCTTCCCACTCCTGGGGTTTACTGGGATCCGGTGTAATCGGTTGGGTCGGTGAATCTTCCCAATCCTGGGGTTTACCCGGAGCCGGTGTAATTGGTTGTGTCGGTGAATCTTCCCAATGTTGTGGGCGGCCCTCGAGTTCAGTTCTTTTAAAGTTCTCCACAGGTCTCTCAGGAATTGGTCCCGAGTCACCTCCTTAATTTGTTTATCTGTCAGAGTGGGGACCAACAGGTGTGTGGGGGTTCGCGTGGGCCGTTACCAACTCATGAGGGACTGACCCCTTCCTTTGGATTTCTTACTACGTAAGGATTAGGGGAAGAACCTCATCCCACTTAGTGTGCGGTTCATTTAATTCCTTTCACAAGGCCAGCTTCAATGTACGGTTCATTCCTTCCACAATCCCTGATGACTCTGGGTTGTGGGTTACGTGCCATTTCCCTTCAATTCCGAGCCATTTCAGAGTGGCTTGCATTGCCTGACCTGTAAAATGGCTTCCCTGGTCTGACTCTACCACAGCTGGAGAATATCTCTCTAACTAGGGTCTTGGCCGTCCATGGGGTCTGGCCGACTTGCACGGGAAGACTTCTCCCCACCTGGTAATCTTGTACCATCAACACTCATGCTTAAAAGAAAAAACAGACAATCCATTGCGGTTTTCCTACGAGCCCAATGGGTTAATTCGGCAATTCTTGATTCCCTTCTGTCACTGTGGGGAAATATCCACTTAAAATTAAGAAACTTAAATATAAAAATGTCCAATATCTTTAAATTTCATTCAGTTGTTGTGGTGAATTAGAAGAAAACCAGCTGTCAGTGGAAAGGGTTAACTCCTTTGCAGCTTTGTAAGTAGGCGGAGCAAATTGTCAGAAGCATTCAATTGCGTCACTTCACGTAAATCTTTAAAAAACTTTCCCGATCGAAAAAGACAGTTTGCTTTTCACAATTTAATAGGTTAGTTAATATTTTTGAAAAGAAGACAATCCCAGATACCATCAATCAAGGTCAACTTGTGTCACAAAGCTTCTCACAGATTTCAGGTTAATTTAAAACAAAATATTTGTGCCTTTAAAATTGTCTTACTACTACAAACATTTTGTAAAACAACTCCTCACACACCAAAAGCATTTCTATTTTTTTCCTCGTCACACATACTTGAAATTGGTCAGAATTTTTTTAAGAAATACCAATTATTGATGTGATTGCCTCATGTCCGGAACTAGAGGCTTTCACACAATTTACACCAACCAGAATTTCACCGTAGCCACAATAAAAGTCTGCTTTAAACAGGTTAATTAACCTCAATAAATCAAATTCAATTCTGACCAATATCTCAAACTAACCAGGACCACTTCAAAAGAAAGGGAGAAGCTTCCCTCAGCTTATAACTTCGAAACATTCATACAAGGATTTTTTTCAGATATCACTACACTGAAAGTAGAAAAAGGGACAGAACTTTTCCTTTTCTTCTTTCTTTATTTCACCATAGGCTACTTGTCAAAAACTTAGAAAGTGCGCGTCTCGGACTTGCAGTAACCAAATTAAGAAAACAGTGCTTTGTAAACTTTCAAATTGATTTAAAATAAAATCAAGCAATAGCTATTTTTCATAATCCAATTAAAACAAAATACTTTCAGAAAGTCCAAATTCATTTCTACCAGACATGATTAGAAACCATGGTAACCGTAACTTCAAGGCTGAATCATAGAATCATAGAAGTTTAGCTGTTGTAAAACAAATTGCCTCTGCTTTACAGTTTGCTGTACAAGCTGTCCCAGTCAAAATATATCCACAGCAGTGTTTTAAACTTTAAAAAATCCAAATCAAAGTTTCTCCCACTTCTAGGTGCACAATCTTAAATTGAAATGAACATATTTAACACATCCACACTCTCTGAAAACCTCCAACATCCAACAAAGGGTTAAACGGCTTTTAGCTCTATGCACAGAAAAGTGGGTGGAGCGAAAACAAACACAACAGACACTTTCTTTCAAAGACAGACTTTCAGATAAAAGGAATAATGTATTTTCTTAAAATTCATAGTTAGGAAAATGTTCACACTTTAACACACACTTTCACACAAACTGAAATTCCAGCATCCTTTAAGGTTCCTTTCACTCAGCAAATCTTGTGTTTTATTTGTCTCGGCACAGACACTGAAAGCTTCCGTGTTGGTAAAACTTTAAGGCCGCGATCTTACCTGAGGAGGCACATTGGGGGCGGGACTGCTGGTTTCCGGGTTCGAGTCCCGCCCCCAGCGATGTCTGATGACCTGACGCTATTGTCCCCTGATTGACCTTGTTAAGCCCGCCCTGTGGGCTTGCCGGTCAATTAAGGGAAAGCCGGTGTCAGATGATTTCAGTGCATGATGCTTCTTCTGCCGGTTTTTTAAAGTGACAGGCACAATAATTTTTTGACAGATGAATTGTCAGTGTTTGACAGCATTGAGGTGCTGTCAAACACTGACAATCACTGTCCAAAGGTGAGCCCTTGAACCCAGGCTCACCAATGACTCTCTCATTAGGAGCAAACAGATGGCAGCTGCATGTGAGATTGCAGAAGCCATCTGTCAATTCTCCCGATCAGATGAGGCTTCAAAGAAACATCAAATCTTGTCACCTGCAGATACATATAAACAGAATAAAAATATTTCACACTTCATTCTGTCACCTATCATACTTACCTGTGCACCATTGCACCCTTCACACTACCTCTGCAGCTGTCATTTGCACACTTACACTGCAGCAGACCCACAGCTGGCCTCGCTGACCCTGGCGGGGTTTCCCACTGTCGGGAAGGCCACATCAGCAGGCGGAAAATGGTGAAAAGCCTCTTAACTGCCTGTTAACTACCTGTTAATAGGCAGTTAATTGGCTCTAATCCCCTTCCCGCTGCTAGGAGACGGGTCCCTGCGCGAGTCGGGGACCCGCCTCCTGGGAAGATGGTTCGAAGGTGGGTTGGGAGTGGGGTTGGGACCTGCTCCCAATTTTTCCCATTTTCCCAGCAGGCCCGCCTCCAAACCTGCCTCCTCAGTGCTGGGAAAATCCAGCCCTAAGTTTCTCTTTTTTTCCTTCTTTTAAATCGTCGTCTCAACAGCTTTCCCTGGCTCCAAATCCGTTTTTTTCCTTCCTTTGCTGAGTTTTCAGATTGGCTAGCCTGCAACTTAGAGCTTTTTCCGTCTTTATCACCCACTCCTTAATCCACTTATTACTTTCAGTGTGGTTCCCACGAGCACTCCGTTCCTCTAGAGCCTGTTTCCGGGTGACCTTAAATGCAACCTTCAGGTCCTCATTGATCTTCTCTGCCTGCTCTGACCGATGTCTCTGTTTAGATAGTTCTTTTGACAAAGCATCGCATTGATTCTGATTATTTATACACTGGCTCTCGAGTTGTTGTTCTTTATTACACCACCTCTAACCTTTCCTCGAGCCTGTTTCTATGTTCCCTTTCTTCTTCTGTTTCTTTCCTTAACTTGACCTTTACCCTTTCATCAGATTTAACCTGCCTCTGATAGGCCAATAAACAATAGAACTATATCCTCCCCTGCTACCCCCTCCCCAAAAAGCCCCACATTGGGCACCAATCTGTAGCTTTTAAAAGCTCTTTATTAATGTGTCTGTGACGACACAAACCACTCTGGGTCCAGGGATATTGTGTATCAGTAAAACAGGTTTATTGAGCATTAAACATTCAGTGCAAAGAAGTAATACTCAACAGAAGATAGTCGCAGTCTGTTCATTGAACCCCGGCATTCCTTCCGAGTGACTGTGGCGTGGTCTCTTTATTCTCTTGCTGTGTTCTGTTGACTGAAGCTTCTCATCCTCTGGTTTTGCGTTGCTTTCAGTGTTCACTAGCTGTTCATTTATACCTTTTTTTCCTCCGTTATGCCTACGTGGCAGTTAGTAAGCAAGCTGTCCTTATTTGAGAAGAACCTTCACACTAAATTCTCACAGATGTCTTTCTGGTCTTTAACCAGTTCATTGTTTAGCCGGTTCTGCATTTTTGCGAAGACAGGGAGTGGTGACTGTCTCCAGCCCCCTATCTTCTATTGCAATGTTGCTGAATTTCTTGTTCCCCACTATCTCCTTGTTTACTTAACAGACCATTTTACAGAATTACATCAATTTCTAACAGAGTTTAGTCAGGTTGGCATAATTCTCCCATCCTGCTTTGGTCTCAGCCATTCGCCATTTTATACAGGCGTTTTAGGTTTTTAACATACAATTTCACATATTATAGTTATATAATAATGGTTATAGAATCTTAATAATGTTTACTAAATCCTACAGGTACTCTCCATCCTACAGATCCCTACCTTGAGGGCGAGGCATTTTGCTGACCCCTCAAAACTAAAATCTTACATATGGGTTTGTTCTCCCCCGTTTATGTAACTCTAAGATATTCTGGGTTGTGATCATATTTAAACACGATTGGGTTTTGTACATTAGGTGTTTCAGGTAGCAGGTGTAAACTAGTAAGCATATCAGTACTACGAGTTGGGTTATAACCAGTACATGGGAAATTATCCTAATCCAAGGAGGAATTTCCATGTTTGTCCCGATGTCCCACCAGTGTGTTTGATCTTCGATACCTGGAATTTCCTTGCCTATGGCTTTATTCCCTTGCACCAGTGTATAATAATGGCGTTGGGAGGTGCTCACTTGATTTATTAATTCGGTTTAGGCTTCAGGTAGCTCAGGGATATCATATCCGAATTTAGTGACCTAATCTTCTAGATTTATATTTAAATTATCCTCTACTTGTAATACCTGCTGATCATCTGAGGTTACTGCAAGGAGAATCCTTCCTCCTATTACCGTAGTCTTAGTAGGTGAGATACAGTAGGTCCCTGGGGTTATTGAACATTCAAGTGTTCCGTGATTATAAGAGTTTTCTAAAGTGGTGAAACAATACCTCCCTTCTCGTACGTAGGCTGTTCTAATTCTTACATCTGATGGGCCTGTCACTTCCATTGTACAGTTTAACCTTTCTTCATTCCAACCATACCCACAGGTGTCCTTTGAATGATCGTACAAACTGTCTGGGCAAACAAGGGCATCCTCATTTGTACTACATCCTTGTAGGTTTGGTTCAATCCATGTTAGTTTTTCTAACTGTACTAACCATTGTGGTGCCGTGAGAAATCGGTTAATAGTATTTCCTTTTACTACTCCTATATTCTCTATTCTAAATAGGGGGTTAGGCCTGGTTCGATTCATTAGACTAGGAATTTGTAGCATTAGTCCCATCAACCTTTGACTCCCTACCTTGTGGCATTCGTGTTTGACGGGGTGGATCCTAATCAAACTTTTGATCTTACATCGTTCTGCATCATTGTAATAGCTGGATAGCCCTGAAAGGTGTTTATTAGTGACCCAAGTGGGGAGACGTCCCTGATTGAAGATCTGAAGGTTTTCCCTAGTTTGCTCAATCAGCCAATTCCCATACATAACGCATACGTCATTATGGGCTGCTTGATCATAGGCATTTCTGTTTCCTCTAATCAGATCATTAATTCTTTGGCATGATCCTCTATCTGGTGTATGATGTCCCGCAGGTGTATGGTCATTCCCTGATCCCCTCTTAGCTCCTCGCTTTCTATGCTGTTTTCCTTACTGAGTATCTCCTTCAATTTCTCCCTTACCGTTTGTAATTGTCTCTGTAAATCTGCGGAGTCCATTGAGTTAACTACTGAGGTTACTGTGTTTTTACCTGTGAGCCCATCATTTATCAATCCTCTTCTCCGCCTACTCTTTCCCTGGCTTTCCTCCTGAGTGCTACTAAGCTCCTGGCGGAAGGCCCCTTCTGTTCTCTCTATGCTCGTCGACAAAGCCGCCTGTTCCCAGTATTGGCTAAAAACCTGCTGCAGCATTCTTTGAGTTAATTGTGCTGTTTTGTCAGGGCACCACTTTGGTAATATTAGGTCTGTTAGATTGAGGATAACAGGGGTCACTTCTGATATTACTTGATGATACACTGCTCTATAGGTAGGGATAATGACAAGACCATTCCCAGGTCCCGGTTTTAAGTGGGGACATTGTTTCTCGAGTCCTTCCTGGGGTTCTGAATAGTTTGTTTTCTCATAGGGTGTGAGCCTAACGCTGTAGAAATACCAATCCTCCCTTACACATCCGGTTATTGCATTTTTGAATTCTACTGTGCTGCTATCCTCATTCTCGGGGTCCCTATAATTTCCCCAACGCTTAAAGGTTGTCATAAAGGGTTCATTCCCTGCTGAGGTAATCTTCATATTATCTTCGGGGATAGGAGGCCAATCATCACCCTGATTTTTAAGGTCCGAGACAATATTTGCCCCAATACAAGAATACTGGCCGGTGTGTTTCTTCCACCACCGAGGCCAACATCATTGTACGTATTCCTTGCTCTCTGAAGCTACTGGGCCCTGGTTTGATTCTTGTACCTGTTCCCAGATTCCATTATTTTTCTTCAGAATTTCCACACATTTGGGCCTTTGCTGTCCCTTATCCCGCACCTGATACACACACCATATCCTTCTTTTATTTCCCAACTATACACCTTTCTTGTAATGTACCACAACCCGTCACATATGTTGTTGTTACATTATCTTTTGTACTGTTTATGATCCAAACTGGAACATTCCCCCCATATGTATCAGGTGAACCACTATGGTTCTTTGATTGTTTATGTCCGCCAATAATTTGAGGTTCCGTTCCATAGATGGGGAGTGGAGGGCATTCGCCTCCTTGATCCAGTGTGCAGATGTTGATGGCAATGACAAAATTTTTAGTTACCTCCGTAGAGCTTGCTGCACATCCAACCATCAATATCAGTATACAGAGCCACATCTTTAACCTCCGTAGAACTTGCTGCACATCCAACCATCAATATCAGTATACAGAGCCACATCTTTAACCTCCGTAGAACTTGCTGCACATCCAACCATCAATATCAGTATACAGAGCCACATCTTTAACCTCCGTAGAACTTGCTGCACATCCAAACATCAATATCAGTATACAGAGCCACATCTTTAACCTCCGTAGAACTTGCTGCACATCCAACCATCAATATCAGTATACAGAGCCACATCTTTAACCTCCGTAGAACTTGCTGCACATCCAATCATCAATATCAGTATACAGAGCCACATCTTTAACCCCCGTAGAACTTGCTGCACATCCAAACATCAATATCAGTATACAGAGCCACATCTTTAAACTCCGTAGAACTTGTTGCACATCCAACCATCAATATCAGTATACAGAGGCACATCTTTAACCTGTGGGTGGACCAAAATGTAACATCTTAATTCTTAACATTTTTCATGTGATTGATATGGAACTATTTTAGTTTCGGTTCTCCCTTCGGACCAGATGTTAGTTTCATCCATGGTCGTATAGTGAGTGGCAAGAATTACAGCCATTAGTTCTGCTTGTTGGGAGGAGTGGGCAGGAACCTGGAATCCCACTGACCAATCGGGAGCGTCCATATCAATGAGGGCACATCCAGTTCTAGGATGGCCGTCTACATCGTATGATGATCCCTCTACATACACATTTCGAGCTCCAGGTATGGCGTTGGCCTTTACCGGGTTTGGTTCCATATCTAGGACTGGTAATGGACACTGGTGTGGGCTTCCCTCATAGGCGAGCATAAGAGGTAACAGTGTAGTTCGTTTCGGAGTAATGCCCAGGTCTCGCTGTAACAATTCAAGTGTCCATTTACTGATTCGCTGAGAGGGCACCTCAGTCTCACTTGGTTTTAACAACAGATTAAGGGGCGTGTGTGGTGAATGCAAAATCACGTTCTGCAGTCCGGTGATGTAAGTAAAGTGATTGACTGCCCAAAATGTGGCCAACAGGTGGTGCTCGCACGCTGAGAATGTGCTTTCTACCCCTCGTAAGATACGTGAGGCGTACGCGATGGGGCGTAGTGTCTCGCTGATTGCTTAGGTCTGACTTAAAATGGCAGTTAGGCTGGTAGGGGTGGAGCCTATTTCAGGATGGAAGGGCTGGCTGTGATCCGGGGAAATGAGAAAAGTAGCCTGCATCGTGGCTTGTTTCAACGCACTAACTGCAGCAGTATGGTGGTCTTCCCATACAGATTGTATCACTTCCGCTTCTTGAGTGTTGTTGGAGCTGCACTCATCCAGGCAAATGGAGAGTATTCCATCACACTCCTGAATTGTGCCTTGTAGATGGTGGAAAGGCTTTGAGGAGTCAGGAGGTGAGTCACTCGCCACAGAATACCCAGCCTCTGACCTGCTCTTGTTGCCACAGTATTTATGTGGCTGGTCCAGTTAAGTTTCTGGTCAATGGTGACCCCCAGGATGTTAATGGAAGGGGATTCGGCGATGGTAATGCCGTTGAATGTCAAGGGGCGGTGGTTAGACTCTTGCTTGTTGGAGATAGTCATTGCCTGGCACTTCTGTGGCGCGAATGTAACCTGCCACTTATCAGCCCAAGCCTGATTGTCGTCCAGGTCTTGTTGCATGCAGGCCTAGACTGCTTCATTATCTGAGGAGTTGTGAATGGCGCTGAACACTGTGCTGTCATCAGCGAACATCCCCATTTCTGACCTTATGTTGGAGGGAAGGTCATTGATGAAGCAGCTGAAGATGGTTGGGTCTAGGACACTGAGGAACTCCTGCAACGATGTCCTGGGGCTGAGATGATTGACCTCCAACCACCACAAACATTTTCCTTTGTGCTAAGTATGACTCCAGCCAGTGGAGAGTTTTCCCCCCGATTCCCATTGACTTCAGTTTTACGAGGGCTCCTTGATGCCACACTCGGTCAAATGCTGCCTTGATGTCAAGGGCAGCCGCTCTCACCTCACCTCTGGAATTCAGCTCCTTTGTCCATGTTTGGACCAAGACTGTAATGAGGTCAGGAGCCGAGTGGTCCTGGCGGAACCCAAACTGGGCATCAGTGAGCACGTTATATGTGAGTAAGTGCCACTTGTAAGCACTGTCGACGACACCTTCCATCACTTTGCTAATGATTGAGAATAGACTGATGGGGCGGTAATTGGCCAGATTGGATTTCTCCTGCTTTTTGTGGACAGGACGTTCCTGGGCAGTTTTCCACTTTGTTGGATAGATGCCAGTGTTGTAGCTGTACTGGAACAGCTTGGCTAAAGGTGTGGCTCGTTCTGGAGCACAAGTCTTCAGCACGACAGCCGGGATGTTGTCGGGGCCCATAGCCTTTGCTGTATCCAATGCGCTCAGCCATATCTTGATATCACGTGTAGTGAATTGAATTGGCTGAAGACTGGATTCTGTAATGGTGGGGAGCTTAGGAGTAGGCCAATATGAATCATCCACTCGGCACTTCTGCCTGAAGATGGTTGCAAATGCTTCAGCCTTGTCTTTTGCACTCACTTGCTGGGCTCCACCATCATTGAGGATGGGGATATTCAGGGAGCCTCCTCCTCCCATTAGTTGTTCAATGGTCCACCACCATTCACGACTGGATGTGGCAGGACTGCAGAGCTTTGATCTGATCCGTTGATTGTGGAATCGCTTAGCCCTGTCTATAGCATGTTGTTTCCGCTTTTTAGCATGCATGTAGTCCTGTGTTGCAGCTTCCCCAGGTTGGCACCTCATTCTTAGGTACGCCTGGTGCTGCTCCTGGCATGCTCTTCTGCACTCCTTATTGAACCAGGGTTGGTCCCCTGGCTTGATGTTAATGGTAGAATGAGGATATGCTGGAACCTGAGGTTACAGATTGTGGTGTAATACAATTCTGCTGCTGCTGATGGCCCACAGCACCTCATGGATGCCCAGTATTGAGCTGCTAGATCTGTTCTGAATCTATCCCATTTAGCACAGTGGTAGTGCCACACAACACAATGGAGGGTGTCCTCAGTGTGAAGACTGGACAGATGCATCTGCGACAGGTCGATTGGTGAGGACGAGGTGAAGTAGGTTTTTCCCTCGTGTTGGTTCTCTCACCACCTGTTGCAGGCCCAGACTGGCAGCTATGTCCTTCAGGACTCGGCCAGCTCGGTCAGTAGTGGTGCTGCTGAGCCACTCTTGTTGATGGACATTGAAGTCCCCCACCCAGAGTACATCCTGTGCCCTTGCTACTCTGTGCTTCTTCCAAGTGGTGTTCAACATGGAGGAGCACTGATTCATCAGCTGAGGGAGGGCGGTAGGTGATAATCAGCAGGAGGTTTCCTTGCCCATGCTTGACCTGAAGCCATGAGACTTCATGGGGTCCAGAATCAATGTTGAGGACTCCCAGGGCGACTCCTTCCCGACTGTACACCACTGTGCCGCCACCCCTGGTGGGTCTGTCCTGCCAGTGGGACAGGACATACCCAGGGATGGTGATGGAAGAGTTTGGGACATTGGCTGAAAGGTATGATTCTGTGAGTATGACTATGTCAGGCTGTTGCTTGACTAGTCCATGAGACAGCTCTCCCAATTTTGGCACAAGTCCCCAGATGTTGGTGAGGAGGACTTTGCAGGGTTGACTGGGCTGGGTGTGCCGTTGCCGTGTCTGTAGCTGGTGCTGAGTTCGATGCTGGGTGGTCCGTCCAGTTTCATTTTTATTATTGTTTCTTGTAGCGGTTTGTTACAACTGAGTGTCTCGCTGGGCCATTTCAGAGGGCAGTTAAGAGTCAATTACATTGCTGTGGGTCTGGAGTCACATATAGGCCAGACCAGGTAAGGACGGCAGATTTCCTTCCCTAAAGGACATTAGTGAACCAGATGGGTTTTTACGACAATCCGATAGTTTCATGGTCACGATTGCTGATTCTAGCTTTTTATTCCAGATTTATTTAATTAACTGAATTTAAATTCCCCAGCTGCTGTGGTGGGATTTGAACTCACGTCTCTGGATCATTAGTCCAGGCCTCTGGATTACTAGCCCAGTGACATCACCACTATGCCCCTATCTTTATTTTTCTTTTTTTTTTGCTCTCTCTCACATGGCAGCTGTCAATCGTTCTGCCATTGCCATTTACACTTCATCTGGAGTCATCCTTTGTTTCTTAACTTGTGCCATTACCATCTCCTTTTGCCTTGCACCATCATCCCTTTTGTCTCTCAATCTCTCCTGCCTTCCATCCTAACACAGACCTTCCCTTTTGTTCTTTCCTCCCCCGTCCTCCCTCTCCCTGTCCCCACTTGCTTAAAAACCTGTTCCATCTCCAACTTTTTCCAGTTCTGATGAAGGGTCATCGACCTGAAACATTAACTCTGTTTCTCTCTCCATGGATGCTGCCTGACCTGCTGAGTATTTGCAGCATTTTCTGTTTTTATACCACTGTTCTCCCGTTCCCCACTTCACCTGTCGGCTGGATTGTACGAATTCACACCCCCAGTGTGGAGCTTTGTGTGCAAGGAGCGCTGATCGGAAATTCAGGCGGGAATGTCAGCAGCTCCCACAGGATTTTGGGTATCCATTAATGAGGATCGCAAATTCCTGAAATCTACTTCCATGTATTGCTGTCCTGGAGCGGGTCTTGAAACTTCAATCTGCTAACTCGGGGACTAGGACTGGGACACGGAGCAGCTTGCACTCTTCCCCTTCACAGTCACGTCTAATATGACCATGAGACTCATCATTTGTAACCACACTTTCTTCATACTTATCTTACTAAAGTTTATGCAGAATGTATAAAAATGGAAATTTAAGTTGCGTAGAAGTGGCTGAAACCTCTTGTGCACCCCAGAGATAAGATAACGTGGAGTCAGCAACCGCAGTCATTGAGTAGCTCACCACAAGAGGAAGTATTTTATTTCAGTACTCTGTAGCTGCGGTTCTCTCTCCACGACTGTTTGCAGAGCTTGCACCCTGAGTGCATTAATGGGGCAAGTTTCTGAGGCTGTGTTGGTGGGGAGGAGCCAATACGGATCACTAAATTGCGAACAGCATGCCTGGCCCCTAGGTCTCCGCTCACTTTACCCACATTGCTGGTTGGCAATAATTTATATTATCCTGAATGCTGCGAACTTGTAATTTGTTACCAATTTTATGGTGAATTTTGTGTTCCTGGCTTCAGGGACCCTGTTTTAACATCAAGCCCTCTCAGGTCAAGTATAACAGGGATCGGTGCGGGGTAAAACTGGCTGCCTCGATTCTGACCCAACAACCTCAGTAGAGTCCCTCTTATTGCACCAGTGAAACATTCTCCATCCCCACACTCGTCATCTTGCAGCCTCTGAGTGAGAATATAAATTCAAGACACTTTCATACTGTGATCCATGGCCTTTTGTAACAAGGTAAGGACTGTACAAATACATCTGAGCTGGGACTGTCACAGGCAGCAGGAGATTTCAACCCTTCAGTCGAGGCTTGACTCCAATCCAGATCCAGAGGTGAAAGTTAATCTCGGAGCCACAGCACTGCCGAGTAGAACTTTCAAAATTCAATAGATTCCCAGTACTCTCAATACTTGTAGCTCACGAGGGGCACACTTCCACTCATGGGCAGCCCTCTGGAACCTCACCCTTGACCATATTCCACATGTAAACCTGCACGGTGAGTATTGGCAAATATTTGACTATAGGAGCATCAACACTGAGCCTGATTCTAGAACATAAGAACATAAGAAATAGGAGCAGGAGTCGGCCATTCGGCTCTTCACGTCTGCTCCGCCATTCAGTAAGATCAAGGCTGATCTTCTACCTCAACTCCACTTTCCTGCACTATCCTCCATCTTCTTCTTAGGCAGTCCCTCGGAGCCGAGGATGACTTGCTTCCACACTAAAAATGAGGTCTCAGGTGACGAGAACATAAGAACATAAGAACTAGGAGCAGGAGTAGGATGAGTCCAATGCGGGACCTACAGTCTCTGTCACAGGTGGGGCAGACAGTGGTTGAAGGGGCGGGTGGGTGGGGTGCTTGGGTTGACGTGCGCTCCTTGCGCTGTTTGCGCTTGGCTTCCGCTTGCTCCCGGCGAAGAGACTCGAGGTGTTTGGCGCCTTCCCGGATGCTTCTCCTCCACTTTGTGTGGTCTTGGGCCAGGGATTCGCAGGTGTCGGTGGGGATGTTGCATTTTTTTCAAGGAGGCTTTGCGGGTGTCCTTGAAGTGTTTCCTCTGCCCACCTGGGGCTCTCTTCCCGTGTCAGAGCTCTGAGTAGAGCGCTTGTTTTGGGAGTCTAGTCTCGGGCATGCGGATGATGTGGCACCTCCATCGGAGCTGATCAAGCGTGGTCAAAGCTTCGATGCTGGGGATGTTGGCCTGAGTGAGAACACTGACGTTGGTGGATTTGAGGGGGATCTTACTGAGGCAGCATTGATGGTACCTCTCCAGTGCTTTGAGGTGCCTGCTGTACATGGTCCATGTCTCTGAAGCATACAGGAGGACAGGTATCACTACTGCTCTGTAGACCATGAGCTTAGTGCCGGGTTTGAGGTCCTGGTCTTCAAACACTCTCTTCCTCAGGCGACCGAAGGCTGCACTGGCGCACTGAAGGCAGTGTTGGACTTCGCCATCGATGTCAGCCCTTGTTGATCGTAGGTTCCCAAGATATGGAAAGTGGTCCACGTTGTACAAGGCCTCGTCATGGAGTTTGACAATCGGGGGGCAGTACTGTGTGGCGGGGGAAGGTTGGTAGAGGACCTTTGACTTACGGATGTTTAGTGTAAGACACATGCTCTCGTACGCTTCGGTGAAGGTGTTGACAATTGTTTAGAGTTCGACCTCCAAGTGTGCACAGACGCAAGCATCGTCTGCATACTGTAATTCGATGACAGAGGATGGGACGACCTTGGATCTGGATTGGAGGCGACGGAGGTTGTACAGTTTCCCGTTTGTTCTGTAGATTAGCTCCACTCCAGCGGGGAGCTTACTGAGGGTGAGATGGAGAATTGCAGCAAGGAAGATCGAGAAGAGCGTTGGTGCGATGACACAGCCTTGCTTGACCCCGGTCCATATGTGAATAGGGTCTGTGGTGGATCCGTTGGTCAGGATCACGGCTTGCATGTCGTCGTGAAGCAGGCGGAGGATGGTGACAAACTTTTGAGGGCAGCCGAATTTGAGGAGGACACTCCATAATCCCTCACAGTTGATAGTGTCAAAGGCCTTTGTGAGGTCAAAGAAGGCCATGTACAGCGGTTGGTGCTGTTCCCTGCATTTCTCTTGTAGTTGACGCGCGGTGAAGATCATACCCCTTGATTCACTTAATATCCAAATATCTATCAATCCCTGTCTTCTTTAGAACAAAGGCCTAGTCTCCTCAATCTCTCCTCATAGGACAATCACCCCATCCCAGAAATCAGTCTGGTGAACCTTTGTTGGACTCCCTCTATGGCAAGTATATCCTTCCTTAGGTAAGGAGACCAAAACTGTACACAATACTCCAGGTGTGGTCTCACCAGGGCCCTATATAATTGCAGTAAGATGTCTTTACTCTTATACTCCAATCCTTTTCTAATAAAGGCCAACATATCATTTGCTTTCCTAATTGCTTGCTGTGCCTGCATGCTAACTTTCAGTGATTTGTGTATAAGGACACCCAGGTCCCTCTGAACACCAACATTTCCCAATCTCTCACATTAAAAAAATATTATTTTCTATTTTTGCTACCAAAGTGGATAACTTCACATTTCTCCACATTATATTCCATCTACCATCTTATTGCCCACTCACTTAGCCTGTCTATATCCCTTTGCAGGCTCTTTGTGTCCTCCACACATCTTGCTTTTCCACCTAGCTTTGTATTGTCAGCAAACTTGGATACATTACACTCAGTCCCTTCATCCAAATCATTGATGCAGATTGTAAATAACTGAGGCCCAAGCACTGATCCTTGTGGTACCCCACTAGTTACAGCCTGCCAACCCGAAAATGACCCGTTTATTCCTACTCTCTGTTTTCTGTCCGTTATCCAATCCTCAATCCATGCTAGTATATTACCCCCAATCCCATGAGCCCTAATTTTATGCAATAACCTCTTGTGTGGCACCTTATCGAATGCCTTCTGAAAATCCAAATACCACATTCCTAATAATAGATTCTAACATTTTCCCCACAACTGATGTCAGGCTAACTGATCTGTAGCTCCCTGTTTTCTCTCTCCCTGTTTCTTGAATAGTGGAGTTACATTTGCTACCTTCCAATCTGTTGAGACCTTTCGAGAGTCTAGGGAGTTCTGGAAGATCAAAACCAATGCATCCACTATCTCTGCAGCCACTTCTTTTAAAACCTTAGAATGTAGTTCATCAGGTCTGGGGGATTTGTTGGCTTTTAGTCCCATTAATTTCTCCAGTACTATTTCTTTACCAATACTAATTTCTTTAAGTTCCTCATTCTCACTGGACCCTTGATTCTCTACTATTTCTGGAATGTTTTTCGTGTCTTCTTCTGTGAAGACAGATACAAAGTATTTGTTTAATGTCTCTGCCATTTCCTTATTTCCATTATAATTTCTCCT
This sequence comes from Squalus acanthias, assembly GCA_030390025.1. Taxonomy (NCBI): domain Eukaryota; kingdom Metazoa; phylum Chordata; class Chondrichthyes; order Squaliformes; family Squalidae; genus Squalus; species Squalus acanthias. The sequence goes on along the minus strand of JASTWF010001827.1, from coordinate 19,894 downwards.
GTCTCTGCCTGTAAGGGTCCAATGTTTACTTTCACTAATCTCTTCCTTTTTACATACCTATAGAAGCTTTTACAATTTGTTTATATATCTCTTGCTATTTTACGCACATATTCTCTTTTCTCTCTCTTTATCAATTTCTTGGTCCTCCTTTGTTGAATTCTAAAATCCTCCTAATCCTCAGCCTTACTACTCTTTTTGGCAACATTATAAGAACATAAGAAATAGGAGCAGGAGTCGGCCATTTGGCCCCTCGAGCCTGCTCCGCCATTTAATGAGATCATGGCTGATCTGATCTTGGGCTCAGCTCCATTTCCCTGCCCGTTCCCCATAACCCTTGACTCCCTTATCGTTCAAAAATCTGTCTACCTCCACCTTAAATATATTCAATAACCCAGCCTCCACAGCTCTCTGGGGCAGAGAATTCCAAAGATTTATGACCCTCTGAGAGAAGAAATTCCTCCTCATCTCAGTTTTAAATGGGTGACCCCTTATTCTGAAACTAAGCCCCCTAGTTCTAGATTCCCCTATGAGGGGAAACATCTTCTCTGCATCTACCTTGTCGAGCCCCCTCAGTATCTTATATGTTTCAATAAGATCACCTCTCATTCTTCTAAACTCCAATGAGTATAGGCCCAACCTGCTCAACCTTTCTTCATACGTCAACCCCTTCATCTCAGGAATCAACCTAGTGAACCTTCTCTGAACTGCCTCCAATGCAAGTATATCCCTCCTTAAATAAGGAGACCAAAACTGTACGCAGTACTCCAGGTGTGGTCTCACCAATACCTGTACAGTTGTAGCAGGACTTCCCTGCTTTTATACTCCAGCCCCCTTGCAATAAAAGCCAACATTCCATTTGCCTTCCTGATTACTTGCTGTACCTGCATGCTAACTTTTTGTGTTTCATACATTATAAGCCTCTTCCTTTAATCTAATAATCTAATACTGTCTTTAACTTCTCTTGTTGGCCACGGTTGGACCATTTTTCCAGTGGGGTTTTATTCCTTAAGAGGAATGTGTATTCATTGCGAAATATGAATATTTTCTATATATGTTTGCCATTGCTTATCGACTGATATCGTTTGATCTAGTTTCAAAAGCTACATTAGCCAACTCAGCTCTCATACCTACGTAGTTTGCTTTGTTAAGATTTAAGACCGGACTTAACTAAATCATTCTCAAACTCAACATAAAATTCTATCATATTATGATCACTGCTCCCCAGAGGCTCCTTTACTACAAGGTTATTAATTAATTGTGTCTCACTGCACAATACTAGATCTAAAATAGCCTGTTCCCTCGTTGGTTCCTGATAATACTGATCTAGAAAACTATCTTGAATACATTCCATGAACTTGTCCTTCTGTCCTCACCAAACATGCATTTTCCTGCACGTGTCACTGGATAACACAGGATAATTAAAGATAACACAGGATAATTAAAGATAATTCAGGATAATTAAAGATAATTCAGGATAATTAAAGATAATTCAGGATAATAAAACCAGTTAGCACAAGTACTGTGAGATCACTTCATTCCACATAGAGCAGGGATCGAAACTGAGACCCTTTTGGTTTAGATCACGCAAAGCCACATCAAAGAACCACTGGACCTTTGAAAAGAAACAGATTCTGAAATGTGCTTGTGAGTGTGAAGGTGGGTTTCTTGTCTTCTGAACGATATTGGGTTGGAGTTGCGCTCTTCAAGTTAAACAGACATGGGGTCAGGGAGTTAAGATGCTGCTCGTGTGGAGGATAAACACCAACATGGACTGGTTGGGCCGAATGGCCTGTTTCAACGTTGTAATTTCTATGTAACTTTGTCTTTTTTTTATACAGCTGAGTGTCCACATATACTGCTTTCAAGGACAAAGCACTGAGACACAAGTAGAGTCCCTGTTTGCCTGCTATGGAGGGCATACACATCGCCCCATTGGCACAGGCCCGTTTACCTAAACTAGGGCAGGTTGGCAAGGGTCAAGCTATAGGGATTCCCAATTGTGTACAGGGTCAATGTTGGAGTTTAATGGGTAAACACACAGCTTACCGAGAGAAAGCATTGGTAAGCCTCCCTCTGCTCAGACCACCCTACCTGTTAGGGGACTGGCTTAAAGGGTTATCTGTAGCTGAGTGAATCCAACCCCCGGGGACAGATCTGCCTCTCCAAGTCTCATCAATTAGCCAGGCTGGCTAACAGTGCCCCGAAGTACTGTCGAGCTGCCTCACAGTGCCCGATTATCCACAGGGGATTGACTAGGCTCCAATCAGTTGTCCCACCTTAGAGCTAACTGAACCCCAGAGAGAACCTGCTTACCTTCTCCTAGGGAGGATAGTTGGTCATTCCACAAGTGACAAACACAGGTTTGAGCTCCTAGTTGGACAGCAGGTACTGACCGGCAGCTCCTCACGAGGGGCAGGGGAAACACTACAACTCACTGTAAAATGAGCGAGTGCATTGGCTCCATCCTTGAAACCACTGCATGGGCACACATCCACTGGAGGATCTCTTCCAGATCCCAGTCTGTTCTTTAGTGCCCCTTCCACTATCAGGAGAGTCAGTAACCAGAGGACACAGATTTAAGATAATTGGCAATGGGGCCAATTGATGCCCATGGGATTTAAGGGTCAGTGGCAGCCTGGATCTGAAATTGCACTCCCACTCTGACCTCCCCTCGGCCTCCTACACTGTTCCAATGAACCTCAACGTAAGCTCGAACAGCACCTCATCTTTTGATTAGGCACTTTACAGCCTTTCGGACTCGACATCGAGTTCAACAATTTCAGACCAATTTTGTACAGCAGGTGCTGGTAATGGTTCTGCTGCTGCCATTTACACCTCCTCTAGACCCATCTTTTGTTTCTTTACTTGGCCCATTACCATCTCCTTTCACCTTGCACCATCATCCCTTTTGTCATTTATTCTCTCCTGCCCTCCACCCTATCACAGTCCTTCCCTTTTGTTCTTTCTTCCCCTCCCCCCCTCTCCCTGCCTCTGGACCTGCCTAAAACCTGGGAGATCTCGAAATGTTTCCAGTTCTGATGAAAGGTTATCAAGCTGAAACATTAACTCCGTTTCTCTCGCCACAGGTACTGCCTGACCTGCTGAGTATTTCTCGCATTTTCTGTTTTTATTTCAGATTTCCAGCATCCAATATTTTACTTTTGTTAAAAAAGCATACGAGATTCTTGGCTTTATAAATAGAGGCCTAGAGCACAAAAGCCAGGAAGTTATGCTAAACCTGTAGAAAACATTAGTTCGGCCCCAGCTGGAGTATTGTGTCCAATTCTGGGCACCAGACTTTAGGAAGGATGTGAAGGCTTTGGAGAGGCTACAGAAGAGATTTACTAGAATGGTTCAGGGATGAGTTATGTGGATAGACTGGAGAAGCTGGGAATGTTCTCCTTAGAGCAGAGATGGTTAAGGGGAGATTTGATAGAGGTGATTAAATCCATGAAGGGTTCAGATAAATAAAGAGAAGCTGTTTCCAATGGCTGAGGGGTCGATAACGAGAGGGCCCAGATTTAAGGTGATTGGTAAAAGAACCAGATGCGACCTGAGGGAAAACTTTTTTACGCAAGGAGTGGTTGGGATTTGGAATGCACTGCCTGATAGGAAGATTCAATATTAGCCTTCAAAAGGGAATTGGATAAATACTTGAAGGAGAAAAAGTTGCAGGGCTCTGGGGAAAGAGAGCGGGGGAGTGGGACTGACTGGATTGCTCTTCGAAAAAGCCGGTGCAGCCGGCAGTCGATGGGCCGAATGGCCTCCTCTGTGCTGTATGATTCTATGATTTAACATGTTCTGTACTTTATTAGACAGTTTCCTGCCACATTGTCACGTCTCTTCGCTTCATTGTTGTACTTCTCAGAAGTCTGACTTTTAGCAGATATATTTACTCGATTGGTGAATCTGTAGATTGGGGAGATTGTTGTTGCGGTTCAGGCTTTCTTCAACATCTTTTTTTCCTGTAAAAGGCCAGACAATGGTTTGTCTAAACAGACTCCACGTCCTCCGACCTGCAACCTGTGAGCCTTACTGTCAGGCAGCCCAGTTAACCACAAGCACGGCTGGTTACTGGAGAACACATGTGATGCCGACCACATTAGGAGAGAAATATCACACTAGACCACGTCTAGAGGCTAAACCACTCATCAAATTCATCCACATTTCAAAATTATTCACAAAAGCAAAAAAAGAGCAGAAATACTAAAGCGAGCAATAGTTGTAGAATTATTTGACCGCACAGAATGGGGAATTCAGGTCGATCTTAATCCTTCCCGCCCGGTGAAACTGGGCAGGTGGACAGTTAAAAGTGAACAGGTTGCTTACCCATTCGGAACTCGACCATTTCGTACCGTCTCCAATCTTAACCTGCAGGCAGATCAGGCGGCCGCCTAAAGCAGACGGGGGTCCTCATGAATTTATGTAAATTGGGATCTTATTGCGTCAATTTTACTGGGGCCGGAGCGGGGAAATCGCTGTGGCTTTCTCGCCAGATTGACGGCTGCCACTCATGGGTTTCCCAATGGAAGGTCCCTTGTCGAACAAGTCTGGACAAAGATGAGGGCCTACAGTGTGATGCGGACGGTCAGGCTTCACAAACGATGCTCTGTGTCCATCCCTGGGACCTGTATCCACAGACAGAAGCTGCCAACCATTCCTGCAAACCCCTGGCACATCTACCTGGCAATGATCATGGGGGTCTTTTCTCAGGGTCAGCAGGGGGTACAGCCGCAAAGTTGCACCATCTGCTACATGCCGCATGCAGGGGCAGTAATGGCAACTTTTTTTTAATTCGTTTATGGGATGTGGGCATCGCTGGCAAGGCCAGCATTTATTGCCCATCCCTCATTGGCCTTGAGAAGGTGGTGGTGAGCTGCCTTCTTGAACCGCTGCAGTCCGTGTGGTGAAGGTCCTCCCACAGTGCTGTTAGGGAGGGAGTTTAAGGATTTTGACCCAGCGACGATGAAGAATCGGCGATATACTTCCAAGTCAGGATGGTGTGTGACTTGGAGGGGAACTTGGAGGTGGTGGTGTTCCCATGCGCCTGCTGCCCTTGTCCTTCTAGGTGGAAGAGGTTGCGGGTTTGGGAGGTGTTGCCGAAGAAGCCTTGACGAGTTGGTGCAGTGCCTCTTGTAGATGGTACACACTGCAGCCACGGTACGCCGGTGGTGGAGGGAGTGAATGTTTAAGGTGGTGGATGGGGTGTCAATCAAGCGGGTTGCTTCGTCCTGGATAGTGTCGAGCTTCTTGAGTGTTGTTGGAGCTGCACTCACCCAGGCAAGTGAAGAGTATTCCATCACACTCCTGGAGCTTGAATCTTGGCAGCGGCTGCTTGCAGACAAGCTGCAGTGCTGGTCCGGTCGGGTGACGCAGGGGAAGCAACCCTCTTTGTCTGTGCCTCATGCTGCACCACCTCTACCTCAGCATCCATCAAACACCGAGTCAGGTGTTGAGCTGTCTCATGCCTCCACAGACAGCTCCCTTTTCTTGCATTTTCACCTGTCACTCCCGGCACATTCAAAGGCTGCTAATGGGTTGAGATGCTTTCTGAGGCTCTCAGTTTTTATCACCCGATTGTGAAACAAGCCTTTCATTGTCCCCAGCCCTTCAATTTTCCTCTGCTATCACTATCCTGCTCCTTAAATCTCTCCAGATTTCTACCTGAAGTTGTATTAATGAGCTGACGGTGGAAATGCAGTGCGAGCAGCCCATTTCCAACTCAGTCCTCTAAAACATGGTCTTAACGCTTTGGGAGTTTCCTGACCATTTTACCACAGAGAGGATTTGGAAAAGAGTTACATTTAAAAGATTGGATTTTTTAAAAATGAAGTGTGTTCAGAGAAGATGCACTGAGATGAAAAGTGGCTAAAATGCTAATTGGGTGGATGTTGAGATCGTTTCCCCAAAGCCTGATCAATAAGACATCGGTTGGCCTGTCTCGGGATCTACTCCCAGGTGTGGCAGGGGATCACTGACAGGCCTTCCCTACGGCTTGTTCTTCTTCAGCTGTTCTTGGGATTGTTGATGACACGGGTCAGGCCGCATCGGCTTCATCGGATTGACAGAAATTACATACAGCATTTTAAGGTGTTGTGTTAAAATAATTAGAAAGTGTTCTTTATGTGGTGCAGAGATTCACAACCAATCTGAACACTGCTGATTTTATTTCAAAATCAATATTTTGCATTTTTAATACAAAAATACAAACAAGGGGGAAAGCATAATAAAACAATTAAAAGCACAATTGATTGTGTGCAGATTGTAGCGCTGCTTCACAGTGAGCGAGCTGAGGAAGCCTCACCCATTGCGCTATGGCCCACACTATCTACAACACTAACTCTCTTTCATTAGTTTCTGGCAGTGGGTTTTTTCCCATTACAGGCAGGAAGCGCTCACCCTTCCTCAGTCTTTGCGAATATCTTCCAATTATCGTTCGCAAGATGCATTTGGATGAAGAAGACCCTTCGGCCCACTTGAACTCATCCCTCCAGAAACCAGCCCTAAGAATCATCCAGCTGTTCCTTAAATGAATCCAGTGGCCAGGAAAAACATTCCAGATGTTGATCACCTCTGTGTGAAGAAATACTTCCTGATGTCTGTCCTAATGTTACCCTCCGCACTCTGACCCTTTACCCTTTTTTCCTGATGTATCTGAAAGTATTGTTCTTTTCTTAAAAAGAAAGACTTGCATTTATACAGCTCCTCTAGGCCTCAGGACGTCCCAAAGCACTTTACAGCCAATGAAGTACTTTTTGAAGTGTAGTCACTGTTGTAATGTAGGAAACGCAGCAGCCAATTTGCGCACAGCAAGCTCCCACAAACAGCAATATGATAATGACCAGATAATCTATTTTGGTGATGTTGGTTGAGGGATAAATATTGGCCAGGATACCGGGGAGAACTAACCTCTTCTTCGAAATAGTGCCATGGGATCGTTTACATTCAACTGAGAGGTCAGACAGGACCTCAGTTTAATGTCTCATCTGACAGAGAGCACCTCTGACAATGCATCATTCCCTCAGTACTGCCCTTCCGATAGCGCAATACTCCCTCAGTACTGCCCCTCCGACAGTGCAGCACTCCCTCAGTACTGCCCCTCCGACAGTGCAGCGCTCCCTCAGTACTGCCCCTCCGACAGCGCAGCGCTCCCTCAGTACTGCCCCTCCGACAGTGCAGCACTCCCTCAGTACTGCCCTTCCGACAGTGCAGTGCTCCCTCAGTACTGCCCCTCCGACAGCGCAGTGCTCCCTCAGTACTGCCCCTCCGACACCTCAGTACTGCCCCTCCGACAATGCAGCGCTCCCTCAGTACTGCCCCTCCGACAGCGCAGCGCTCCCTCAGTACTGCCCCTCCGACAATGCAGCGCTCCCTCAGTACTGCCCCTCCGACAGCGCAGCGCTCCCTCAGTACTGCCCCTCCGACAGCGCAGCGCTCCCTCAGTACTGCCCCTCCGACAGTGCAGCACTCCCTCAGTACTGCTCCTCTGACAGCGCAGCGCTCCCTCAGTACTGGGAGTGCCAGCTGAGATTATGTGCTCAAGTCGCTGGAGTGGGGCTTGAACCCACAACCTTCTGACACAGAGGCGAGAGCGCTGCCCACTGAGCCACAGCTGACTCTGTGTTTATAATGTCTGATTTGAGATAGCTCTTTTGGAAGCTGATGAGCCTAGCTGGTCATGCCATTCTACAGAGCGCTTCCCTCTGTCACCATGGTCCTGCCAGGCAGCTCCCTTGGGCACGGTCTCTGGGCTTTGGATGGACTCCACTGTTGTGCACACAGTAATCCAGAGGCCACCTGACCAGGACGCTGTGTAGTTCACCATGACCTCAGGGGATCGGACTAAGACTGAGCTGCCAATATATTGCAGCATTGTAGACAATGGCAGCGTAACAAACAATAATACTAGAATAATAAAGCTGCTCACTGATTTCAGGACTGACTATTGTTCACATTATATTTTACAAAAATATACCATTGTACAATTTAAGAGTAAAAGGGGTGAGTTTAACTGTCAGTGATGGTTGAAGTGGGGGGTAACAGATCGGGTGCCCGCGATACACTCTGCCCCATTTCCCTTTCTATTGAGGTCGATCTGCTACACGCCACCACCGAAGGTTAAACTCACCACATAAATGCATTAAAAGCAAGACCTGCTCTGTCTCAGCGTTCGTTCCACATTTTCATTCTTCCCTATCTTTATACGTATTATTTTATTTGCCATTATTTATCAGATAAATGCACCGCTTTAAGATTTTTATTGGAAATTTAAATAACTTTTCTCCCAGGTGCTTTCAACCAGTCTCTGATTGGCTCAAATCTTGCTCCAAATTAATTTTTTATTTGTTCCGGACACTAAACATCAGCCCATTGAAGTGAGCAGATTCACTATTCTGCAAACATTAGGTCATTCCTTTCAGTGACCTGGGCGAAGTGGGTGGAGCGAATCATTAACAGAAGCCCAATTGAATCTGTTAGTGGGAGAAAGCACAAGAACGAACCAGACTCGCGCTCCCAGATTCGAATCGATAAGCACATTATTGTGTACAGGCACAGGTCGATAACATTCATTTTTATTTATTCAATTTTAATAATAGTGAATCTCCACTGATGGTTTGGTGGGAAAGTGCACCGTGTGGTACTGAGCCCAACAGACAAGGAGGTCCCAGGGGTGCACGGGTCTCACTATCCTGAGACAGGGTCCCAGTGGTGAGTGTGGGTCTCACTATCCTGAGACAGGGTCCCAGTGGTGTGTGTGGGTCTCACTCACTATCCTGAGACTGGGTCCCAGTGGTGTGTGTGGGTCACTCACTATCCTGAGACAGGGTCCCAGTGGTGTGTGTGGGTCTCACTCACTATCCTGAGACAGGGTCCCAGTGGTGTGTGTGGGTCTCACTATCCTGAGACAGGGTCCCAGTGGTGTGTGTGGGTCACTCACTATCCTGAGACAGGGTCCCAGTGGTGTGTGTGGGTCACTCACTATCCTGAGACAGGGTCCCAGTGGTGTGTGTGGGTCACTCACGATCCTGAGACAGGGTCCCAGTGGTGTGTGTGGGTCTCACTATCCTGAGACAGGGTCCCAGTGGTGTGTGTGGGTCTCACTCACTATCCTGAGACAGGGTCCCAGTGGTGTGTGTGGGTCTCACTATCCTGAGACAGGGTCCCAGTGGTGTGTGTGGGTCTCACTATCCTGAGACAGGGTCCCAGTGGTGTGTGTGGGTCACTCACTATCCTGAGACAGGGTCCCAGTGGTGTGTGGGTCTCACTCACTATCCTGAGACAGGGTCCCAGTGGTGTGTGTGGGTCTCACTATCCTGAGACAGGGTCCCAGTGGTGTGTGTGGGTCTCACTCACTATCCTGAGACTGGGTCCCAGTGGTGTGTGTGGGTCACTCACTATCCGGAGACAGGGTCCCAGTGGTGTGTGTGGGTCTCACTCACTATCCTGAGACTGGGTCCCAGTGGTGTGTGTGGGTCTCACTCACTATCCTGAGACAGGGTCCCAGTGGTGTGTGTGGGTCTCACTCACTATCCTGAGACAGGGTCCCAGTGGTGTGTGTGGGTCACTCACTATCCTGAGACAGGGTCCCAGTGGTGTGTGTGGATCACTCACTATCCTGAGACAGGGACCCAGTGGTGTGTGTGGGTCTCACTCACTATCCTGAGACAGGGTCCCAGTGGTGTGTGTGGGTCACTCACTATCCTGAGACAGGGTCCCAGTGGTGTGTGTGGGTCTCACTATCCTGAGACAGGGTCCCAGTGGTGTGTGTGGGTCTCACTATCCTGAGACAGGGTCCCAGTGGTGTGTGTGGGTCACTCACTATCCTGAGACAGGGTCCCAGTGGTGTGTGTGGGTCACTCACGATCCTGAGACAGGGTCCCAGTGATGTGTGTGGGTCACTCACTATCCGGAGACAGGGTCCCAGTGGTGTGTGTGGGTCTCACTCACTATCCGGAGACAGGGTCCCAGTGGTGTGTGTGGGTCTCACTCACTATCCTGAGACAGGGTCCCAGTGGTGTGTGTGGGTATCACTCACTATCCTGAGACAGGGTCCCAGTGGTGTGTGTGGGTCTCACTATCCTGAGACAGGGACCCAGTGGTGTGTGTGGGTCTCACTATCCTGAGACAGGGTCCCAGTGGTGTGTGTGGGTCACTCACTATCCTGAGACAGGGTCCCAGTGGTGTGTGTGGGTCACTCACTATCCTGAGACAGGGTCCCAGTGGTGTGTGTGGGTCACTTACTATCCTGAGACAGGGTCCCAGTGGTGTGTGTGGGTCTCACTCACTATCCTGAGACAGGATCCCAGTGGTGTGTGTGGGTCTCACTCACTATCCTGAGACAGGGTCCCAGTGGTGTGTGTGGGTCACTCACTATCCTGAGACAGGGTCCCAGTGGTGTGTGTGGGTCACTCACTATCCTGAGACAGGGTCCCAGTGGTGTGTGTGGGTCTCACTCACTATCCTGAGACAGGGTCCCAGTGGTGTGTGTGGGTCTCACTCACTATCCTGAGACAGGGTCCCAGTGGTGTGTGTGGGTCTCACTCACTATCCTGAGACAGGGTCCCAGTGGTGTGTGTGGGTCACTCACTATCCTGAGACAGGGTCCCAGTGGTGTGTGTGGGTCTCACTATCCTGAGACAGGGTCCCAGTGGTGTGTGTGGGTCACTCACTATCCTGAGACAGGGTCCCAGTGGTGTGTGTGGGTCTCACTCACTATCCTGAGACAGGGTCCCAGTGGTGTGTGTGGGTCACTCACTATCCTGAGACAGGGTCCCAGTGGTGTGTGGGTCTCACTATCCTGAGACAGGGTCCCAGTGGTGTGTGTGGGTCTCACTCACTATCCTGAGACAGGGTCCCAGTGGTGTGTGTGGGTCACTCACTATCCTGAGACAGGGTCCCAGTGGTGTGTGTGGGTCTCACTCACTATCCTGAGACAGGGTCCCAGTGGTGTGTGTGGGTCTCACTCACTATCCTGAGACAGGGTCCCAGTGGTGTGTGTGGGTCTCACTCACTATCCTGAGACAGGGTCCCAGTGGTGTGTGTGGGTCACTCACTATCCTGAGACAGGGTCCCAGTGGTGTGTGTGGGTCACTCACTATCCTGAGACAGGGTCCCAGTGGTGTGTGGGTCTCACTCACTATCCTGAGACAGGGTCCCAGTGGTGTGTGTGGGTCTCACTATCCTGAGACAGGGTCCCAGTGGTGTGTGTGGGTCTCACTCACTATCCTGAGACTGGGTCCCAGTGGTGTGTGTGGGTCACTCACTATCCTGAGACAGGGTCCCAGTGGTGTGTGTGGGTCTCACTCACTATCCTGAGACAGGGTCCCAGTGGTGTGTGTGGGTCTCACTCACTATCCTGAGACAGGGTCCCAGTGGTGTGTGTGGGTCTCACTCACTATCCTGAGACAGGGTCCCAGTGGTGTGTGTGGGTCACTCACTATCCTGAGACAGGGTCCCAGTGGTGTGTGTGGGTCACTCACTATCCTGAGACAGGGTCCCAGTGGTGTGTGTGGGTCTCACTCACTATCCTGAGACAGGGTCCCAGTGGTGTGTGTGGGTCACTCACTATCCTGAGACAGGGTCCCAGTGGTGTGTGTGGGTCACTCACTATCCTGAGACAGGGTCCCAGTGGTGTGTGTGGGTCTCACTATCCTGAGACAGGGTCCCAGTGGTGTGTGTGGGTCACTCACTATCCTGAGACAGGGTCCAGTGATGTGTGTGGGTCACTCACTATCCGGAGACAGGGTCCCAGTGGTGTGTGTGGGTCTCACTCACTATCCGGAGACAGGGTCCCAGTGGTGTGTGTGGGTCTCACTCACTATCCTGAGACAGGGTCCCAGTGGTGTGTGTGGGTATCACTCACTATCCTGAGACAGGGACCCAGTGGTGTGTGTGGGTCTCACTATCCTGAGACAGGGTCCCAGTGGTGTGTGTGGGTCACTCACTATCCTGAGACAGGGTCCCAGTGGTGTGTGTGGGTCACTCACTATCCTGAGACAGGGTCCCAGTGGTGTGTGTGGGTCACTCACTATCCTGAGACAGGGTCCCAGTGGTGTGTGTGGGTCTCACTCACTATCCTGAGACAGGGTCCCAGTGGTGTGTGTGGGTCTCACTCACTATCCTGAGACAGGGTCCCAGTGGTGTGTGTGGGTCACTCACTATCCTGAGACAGGGTCCCAGTGGTGTGTGTGGGTCTCACTATCCTGAGACAGGGTCCCAGTGGTGTGTGTGGGTCTCACTCACTATCCTGAGACAGGGTCCCAGTGGTGTGTGTGGGTCTCACTCACTATCCTGAGACAGGGTCCCAGTGGTGTGTGTGGGTCACTCACTATCCTGAGACAGGGTCCCAGTGGTGTGTGTGGGTCACTCACTATCCTGAGACAGGGTCCCAGTGGTGTGTGTGGGTCTCACTATCCTGAGACAGGGTCCCAGTGGTGTGTGTGGGTCACTCACTATCCTGAGACAGGGTCCCAGTGGTGTGTGTGGGTCTCACTCACTATCCTGAGACAGGGTCCCAGTGGTGTGTGTGGGTCTCACTCACTATCCTGAGACAGGGTCCCAGTGGTGTGTGTGGGTCTCACTCACTATCCTGAGACAGGGTCCCAGTGGTGTGTGTGGGTCTCACTCACTATCCTGAGACAGGGTCCCAGTGGTGTGTGTGGGTCACTCACTATCCTGAGACAGGGTCCCAGTGGTGTGTGTGGGTCTCACTCACTATCCTGAGACAGGGTCCCAGTGGTGTGTGTGGGTCTCACTCACTATCCTGAGACAGGGTCCCAGTGGTGTGTGTGGGTCACTCACTATCCTGAGACAGGGTCCCAGTGGTGTGTGTGGGTCACTCACTATCCTGAGACAGGGTCCCAGTGGTGTGTGTGGGTCTCACTCACTATCCTGAGACAGGGTCCCAGTGGTGTGTGTGGGTCTCACTATCCTGAGACAGGGTCCCAGTGGTGTGTGTGGGTCTCACTCACTATCCTGAGACAGGGTCCCAGTGGTGTGTGTGGGTCTCACTATCCTGAGACAGGGTCCCAGTGGTGTGTGTGGGTCACTCACTATCCTGAGACAGTGTCCCAGTGGTGTGTGTGGGTCTCACTCACTATCGTGAGACAGGGTCCCAGTGGTGTGTGTGGGTCACTCACTATCCTGAGACAGGGTCCCAGTGGTGTGTGTGGGTCTCTCACTATCCTGAGACAGGGTCCCAGTGGTGTGTGTGGGTCACTCACTATCCTGAGACAGGGTCCCAGTGGTGTGTGTGGGTCACTCACTATCCTGAGACAGGGTCCCAGTGGTGTGTGTGGGTCTCACTATCCTGAGACAGGGTCCCAGTGGTGTGTGTGGGTCACTCACTATCCTGAGACAGGGTCCCAGTGGTGTGTGTGGGTCACTCACTATCCTGAGACAGGGTCCCAGTGGTGTGTGTGGGTCACTCACTATCCTGAGACAGGGTCCCAGTGGTGTGTGTGGGTCACTCACTATCCTGAGACAGGGTCCCAGTGGTGTGTGTGGGTCTCACTCACTATCCTGAGACAGGGTCCCAGTGGTGTGTGTGGGTCTCACTCACTATCCTGAGACAGGGTCCCAGTGGTGTGTGTGGGTCTCACTCACTATCCTGAGACAGGGTCCCAGTGGTGTGTGTGGGTCTCACTATCCTGAGACAGGGTCCCAGTGGTGTGTGTGGGTCTCACTCACTATCCTGAGACAGGGTCCCAGTGGTGTGTGTGGGTCACTCACTATCCTGAGACAGGGTCCCAGTGGTGTGTGTGGGTCACTCACTATCCTGAGACAGGGTCCAAGTGGTGTGTGTGGGTCACTCACTATCCTGAGACAGGGTCCCAGTGGTGTGTGTGGGTCACTCACTATCCTGAGACAGGGTCCCAGTGGTGTGTGTGGGTCTCACTCACTATCCTGAGACAGGGTCCCAGTGGTGTGTGTGGGTCACTCACTATCCTGAGACAGGGTCCCAGTGGTGTGTGTGGGTCTCACTATCCTGAGACAGGGTCCCAGTGGTGTGTGTGGGTCACTCACTATCCTGAGACAGGGTCCCAGTGGTGTGTGTGGGTCTCACTATCCTTAGACAGGGTCCCAGTGGTGTGTGTGGGTCACTCACTATCCTGAGACAGGGTCCCAGTGGTGTGTGTGGGTCTCACTATCCTGAGACAGGGTCCCAGTGGTGTGTGTGGGTCACTCACTATCCTGAGACAGGGTCCCAGTGGTGTGTGTGGGTCACTCACTATCCTGAGACAGGGTCCCAGTGGTGTGTGTGGGTCACTCACTATCCTGAGACAGGGTCCCAGTGGTGTGTGTGGGTCAATCACTATCCTGAGACAGGGTCCCAGTGGTGTGTGTGGGTCACTCACTATCCTGAGACAGTGTCCCAGTGGTGTGTGTGGGTCACTCACTATCCTGAGACAGGGTCCCAGTGGTGTGTGTGGGTCTCACTCACTATCCTGAGACAGGGTCCCAGTGGTGTGTGTGGGTCACTCACTATCCTGAGACAGGGTCCCAGTGGTGTGTGTGGGTCACTCACTATCCTGAGACAGGGTCCCAGTGGTGTGTGTGGGTCTCACTATCCTGAGACAGGGTCCCAGTGGTGTGTGTGGGTCACTCACTATCCTGAGACAGGGTCCCAGTTGTGTGTGTGGGTCACTCACTATCCTGAGACAGGGTCCCAGTGGTGTGTGTGGGTCACTCACTATCCTGAGACAGGGTCCCAGTGGAAAAGCATGCATTCACCTCAGTGTACCTGGGTTCGGGAGCGGGTGGGGATTCCTGCCTCTAATCTCCACCTAGTGACCCCTGACGGAAAGTGCGGGCGCTGCGTGAGGATAGAATGATGCCCCCATAGGCTCACGCGTGCAGAATGGGCACTTGGGGTGAGGTAGTGGAGGGCCGCCGGGACCTATGGGACTACAGTCCCACAAGGCTCTGCACCTTTAGGTGAGCAAATGCAACAATAATGGTTGATCGGAAATACCAATAAACCACAGTGAACATCTGTGAGAGCTCAGGCCCCTGCAGCGCTCACTGTCCTTCACCAAATCACTTGCAGGTGCTGAAGAATTTACTTCCAGTCACTGTGCGGGTTTGATGGCAGCATATTCGGTTGTCTCCTCACTGATTATCAATGTTGAGCCTCCGGTTTTCTGTCGCAAGAACTGAATATCGGCGTAATACAGCTCTCCTTCCTCCGACTAAAACACAATGAAATACAGAAAGACACAGTTTACAACACGGAAACAGGCCGCTCGCCCCAACCCAGGCCTTTACCTGAAGCACAAACCTGTCAAGAACATCCATGAGAACATAAGATGTAGGAGCAGGAGTCGGTCATTCGGCCCCTCGAGCCTGCTCCGCCATTTAATGAGATCATGGCTGATCTGATCTTGGCTTCAACTCCACTTCACTGCCCACTCCCCATAACCCTCGACTCCCTTAGCATTCAAAAATCTGTCTATCTCCACCTTAAATATATTCAATGACCCAGCCTCCACAGCTCGCTGGGGAAGAGAATTCCAAAGATTCACGACCCTCTGAGAGAAGAAATTCCTCCTCATCTCCGTTTTAAATGTGTTCCCCCCTTATTCTGAAATTATGCCCCCTAGTTCTAGATTGCCCCACGAGGGGAAACATCCTCTCTGCATCCCACATCGGAGGCAAAGCCAGGATCCCATCTCATTACTACATTGCTGAGGCTCCGTCAGTCTTCAGCTAAAGGCACTGGCCCTCAGTAAAGCTCCAAGGACCTCCGGTACCTGGTCTCACTGGCCTTTGCTTATGTCTGACCCTAGACCTGAACTCCCGACGGGAGTTAACAGCAGGGGGCTGGGACGAACGGCAGACCATCAGCCCTTCACAACGTGAGGCCCAGGAGATTTGAACTCTCAGGCCTCCTCTGCATAGGCCCCGTCGCTGTCCTGCCCAAACACGGCGGGAAGCAGTAGCTGGCAGGTGGGCGGGTGGCAGCGGGGTTTCGGGCAGCAGGAGGCTGCGGCTGGGGACCGAAGGAACGGTAAGGTGTCGGGAGGGAATCGTGCTCAGGGAAGGGGAGGAAAGCCCAGGGCAGGGGAGCATTCATAGGATTACACAGGATATACGGCACAGAAACAGGCCATTCGGCCCAACCAGCCCATACCGGTGTTTATGCTCCACTCGAGCCTCCTCCCGTCTTTCCCCATCTAAATCTATCAGCATAACCCTCTATTCCCTTCTCCCTCATATGCTTGTCTAGCCTCCCCTTAAATGCCTCTATACTATTCACTTCAACCACTCCCTGTGGTAGCGAGTTCCACATTCTCACCACTCTCTGGGTAAAGAAGTTTCTTCTGAATTCCCTATTGGATTTCTTGGTGACTATCTTATATTGATGGCCTCTAGTTATGCTCTTCCCCACAAGTGGAAACATTCTCTCTGTATCCACTCTATCAACATTTTTCATAATTTTAAAGACCTCTATTCGGTCACCCTTCAGCCTTCTTCTTTCAAGAGAAAAGAGACCCAGCCTGTTCATCCTTTCCTGATGGGTGTACCCTCGCATTTCTGGTATCATCCTTGTAAATCTTCTCTGCACCCTCTCCAGGGCCTCTATATCCTTTTTATAATATGGCGACTAGAACTGTACGCAGTACTCCAAGTGTGGTCTAACCAAGGTTCGATACAGGTTTAGCATAATTTCCCTACTTTTCAATTCAATCCCTCTGGAAATAAACCCTAGTCCTGGGCCTCTGGCCCCACAAGACAAATTTCTAGCAAGTCCCTTTCTCATTTTAAACCCCTTGATTAAATCATCCCTCAACCTTCGAAACTCCAGACAATACAAGCCAAGTTGATGCAACCTGTCCTCATAATTTAACCCTTTAAGCCGTGCCAAAGCACTCAGACTGGCTTCCTGCTCTTTTAAAGCTCACTATCCGTGGTCTGACTGCAACAAGCACAGGCTGTGGCTGCAATCTCTCCCTGCTGACATCCTGACCCACCATCACCCAGGCTTCCAGTCAGGCCCAACTGGCTCAGTGTGTTGCTGCATAAGTAATTTCATGATGTAATTAGGACCGCGATTGCCATTTTAGGTCGGAGCTGGTGGGAGCCTGGGCCGTGATCACTCCGACCCACCCACGGGCGATGGAACGACAGATTTAAATGAGGCCGGTGGCTCACAATCGCAGGGAGGAGGGGGTGCTCTTCACCGCTGGAACGGTCACGTGACCAGCATGTTCGCCTGGTCGGTCACCTGACCAGCTCATTCCCTCGGTCGGTCACCTGACAATCACACGCCTCCCCCCCCCCCGGTTAATCACCTGACCAGTGCACTCCCTCAGTCGGTCACCTGACCAGCTCACGACCCCCAGTTGGTCACCTGACCAGCACACGCCCGCCCCACCCCCGGTTAGTCACCTGACCAGCATGCTCCCTCAGTCGGTCACCTGACCAGCACACGCTCCCCCGACCCAGAGGGCAAACTAGACCCCTACCTGTGAAAGTCAGGTGAGCTCAGGATCAGGCTCGGCCTATTATCAGGGGCAGGGTCACTGAGCACTTGGACAATAGGAGCTGATCAGAGAGAGCCAGCATGGATTGTGAAGCATAATCATGTCTAACGAAACTAGTTGAATTTTTTGAGGAGGTAACTCACATAGATAAGGGAGAGTCTATGGATGTCGCTTATATGGACTTAAGCATTCAAAAAGGTTCCAGCTTAGAATGGATGGAGCTGGTCAGTGACATCACCAGAGTGGCCAAGTGACCCAGACGGCAGGCTTTGTTACAGCAGGAAATTCAATGTCATCTTTTTAAAATGGCAATGAATTCAATGCATGTCCAGAGTCACACTGTCACACATACACATTTCTATTTCCTTGAACAAGGTATGGCAATTAGACCTTATGGCTTTAAGTGGATACACCACATTTTACTCAGCTCCACCTAAGCTCCACCTGAGATAGATCAGAATATTCTGTAAACGGCGAGAAGCTGGGAACTGTGGGGGAGCCGAGAGATTTAAGGGTCCAGGTACAGAAATCACTAAAAACCAGTGGACTGGTCCAGAAAGTCATTATAAAGGCTCATGGAATGTTGGCCTTTATCTCGGGGTGGGGGGGGAGCTTGAATACAAAGGGCGGACGTTATTCTACACCTGTATAAAACTCTGGTTAGACCACATCTGGAGTGACTGCATTCAGTTCTGGGGACTGCACCTCAGGAAGGATATTGGCCTTGGAGGGGGTGCAGTGGAGACCTACCAGAATGATTTGGGGGCTAAAAGGGTTCGATGTGTTGCACAGACTAGGCTTGTATTCTCTCGAGTATAGAAGATTAACGGGCGATCGAATCCAGGTGTTTCAGATGATTAAAGGAGTTGAAAGGGAGATAGAGAGAAACTATTTCCTCTGGTGGGGGGAGTCCAGAACAAGGGGCCACAATCTTAAAATTAGAGCCAGGCCGTTCAGGGGTGATGTCAGGAAGCATTTCTTCACACAAAGGGCAGTGGAAATCTGAAATCTCTCCCCCCAAAAAAGCCAAGGCTGGGGGTCAATTAAAAATGTCAAAATTGAGATTGATCGATTTTTGTTGAGTCAGGGTATTAAGTATTACGGAGCCAAGGCAGGTAGCTGGAGTTGAGATAGAGATCAGTCATGATCTCATTGAATGGCGGAACAGTTGGAGGGGCTGAATGGCCTCCTCCTGTTCCTATGTCCCCTCACTCACCACCATGGTTAATGGTACTGTCCACGCTTACTGCTGATAAACAGTTGCTTGGTGTGATAGCGGGAGGGGTTGCTGCCATTTGTGATCTGTTTCCCAGCAAGAGTCAGCTCCTTCAGAACAGCACTGTTCACCACAGTAAAGGAAACACACCACAGCGTACGGGGCTAAAGAGGAAGTCACGGTGTGTATTTAACAGCATGGTATCTGTTAAAAGCTGTTGTTCAGTACTCACCACAGTAGACGTTGCGGCTTCCTGTTTATTAGTTTGGGTTTCAGCTGAAATAAAATAAGAACCTGTCTGAGTTTTGGAGCTGCCACATGTGTGACTGATATTCACCGTGAAACCGCCGTGTGGTCAGAAACTGTTAGACTGTATCCCACTCAGCAACCTGCAGCAAACCATGCAGCATCCACATGGGGATAAGCCCCACACTCTGTCAGAGCTCGAAACGTGGCATCCAATTTGTGCACAGCAAGCTCCCACAAACAGCAATGTGATAATGACCAAATAATCTGTTTTAGTGACGTTGGTTGAGGGATAAATATTGGCCAAGACACCAGGGAGAACTCGCCTACTCTTCATCAAAATAGTCTCATGGGATCTTTTACATCCCCCTGAGAGAGCAGACAGGGCCTCGGTTTAACGTCTCATCTGAAAGACAGGCACCTGGAGTGTCAGCCCAGATTTTTTTGTGCTCAAGTTTCCTGGAGTGGGACTTGAACCCACAACCTTCGGACTCAGAGGCGAGAGTGCTACCCACTGAGCCACAGCTGACACTGTTAGTCTCCAGATCTATACTGACAACACCCAGCTCCACCTCTCTCGACGCCTCTGTGTTGTGAGACTGCTTGCCTGAAATCCAGGCTTGGATGGACCACAATTTCTCCCAGTTAAACACTGGGAAGACTGGGCCTGTTGTCTTTGAGCCCTGCCACAAAAGCTGTGCCCTTGTTACTGATTCACTCTTCCTCCCCAGCCATCATCTCAGACTGAGCCAGACTGTTCACAACCTCATTGTCCTATTCGACATGAGCTTCTGACCCCATATCCCCATCATCACACAGACGCCCTACTACCACCTCCGTAACATCGCCATTCATCAACTTTAGCTCATCCATAACTCTGCTAGCCTCGCCTATCCTCTGCTGTGCGATTCCCCCAATCACTGCCCCTCCCCCCACTGGTCGCCCC